>NDXB01006762.1:0-16532 GCA_002631895.1 Agapornis roseicollis | reverse complement strand
TTTTTTGGCCCCCTCTTTTTTTTTTTTTTTTTTTGGGGGGGGGGGCTCATGATAATCAGTGGGGAACCCTTTCTCTTAGTAAAATTCAAACCCTCCCCAGTGGTTTTCTCAGGTGTGAAGTAGCTGGAGGAAACGAAAGACAGTAAACTAGACAAAAGCAGAGGAAACTGCAATGTATCACCTTAAAGCATTGCCTGTTAAATAGCAACTTCAGGCTACACAAACTGGCAATTGCTAAAAACTCCACCCATTTTAGGTATTCTTCACCAACTGACCACAGGGAAGGAAAAAAATTAAACCTTAGCAACAGGGAGCAACAGCATTCATATCATTGGCATTGCGTGTTAGTGTTGATACTGCAGTACCATGTTGTTTGGTATAACGATATACAAGTCCTGAAACAAATTTTCCAGCAGTAGTATCCTTGTATAGACTGAATAAAGGTTATTTTCTACAGGGAGGTATCTTATAAGAAAAAACAGTAGGGGAGACCATAGAAGTGAGAGGATCCTATGGAGCTTTTTGTATTTAACAACAATCAATGGGTTTTATGGAAAATCATTGAGCAAAATGTGAGCTGCAAGCTCGCTACCCCATACTGATGTTATTTATAACCTTAGTCTTAAACTGCAGGAAAAGTACACTCCCGTTCTATGGGGAATACATTAAAAGTATAAAGAGCAGATAAAAAGACAGAGCATTTCATGGATCACCAAGAACAAAATCCACTTAAATGAGCTTAGAGCTGGTTTCTTGGCTTTCGCTGATGGAGAAGAACAGTAAGGCATAGCCCAAGAGGAAAAAGCTGTTACCTAAGTGTGTTTGTTACCTCATGCATAAACATGGGATTACTGTAATACACATACATGCATATATGGTGTTTGCTTCTAACTATCTCTGTCAAGACTGTGTTATCATTTCTTATGATTAGGGCAGATTTCTCCTTCTGCTTTGCATATATGAGTTGTCTGGATTTTTAGTAAACATTTGGGCAATAAAAGATGAATGGCTGCTAGTTTGCAAGACAGCAGGAAGTATGTTTTTTTCCCCTTCTATGTTGCCTAGGTAAATCATCATTAACATCCTATATGTGAAGTGCTAACCACAGTAATACAGGTTTTAACTTAGCAGGGATGCAGCCATGAAATATTTGTTCAGTAACCCTATCTGTAGAAAATGGCACAGTATGAAGAGGGTCAGCTGGTGCTTATCCAGCATCAGCAGGGTCTCCAGCTTGTCTAGTGAATTAAATCTCAATGCCAGGAACATTGTTTCTCACTTGTTTAAAGAAGAAGGAAAAAAAACACAACCAACTAGAGTTACTTTAGTGGTACACAAGAAGAACATCTTATCTGCCAGTTACCAACATCACTGGCTAGTATAAGTCCCAGATCAAATAATACATTCTAAAGACATGAGACTCCAACACAAGCATGCTCCTTGCAATAAACTGAATAATTACTAAGAACAAGGGAGGGAGAGGAGAGTTTATGATGTAACTTGTTACCTGCAGATGGCAGACTGGCTATAGGCTGGGCCTTCTGTGGCGCTTAGGGCTTGGCCAACTTGAGTCTGTGTCAGGCCAAGGGACAGGCGCCGGATTTTAAAAGCTTTGGCAAACTCTCGGATCTCTTCCAGATTCACCCCATCCACCTCTCCAGTGGCTGTCTGAGGATCTGTTGGAATATTTGTTTAATCATGTCAGTCTTTCATGTCACATAAGAGTGGGCTCTCTGGGTTTACACCAGCTTCCATCATCAAGACATTAATCTCTTTTCTTCTTAATCTTTATCCCTTTCTCTTCTTCCCCAAACAGAAATAGGCTTGCCTTCTTAGATTATGAGGCATGTTCAGATTGCTAAAATGATAACTAGTTCAGTGTTTCCAGGTACTTTATTGCTGAACTCCTGAAAATGGCCAACTCACATCAATGAGGGGGTGCCTGGGCTCATCACTGCCATTTGTGCCTTGCAAAACCTTCCCCAGCTTGGTATGCCGTGTTCCCTGTTTCCCCTTCTTATCATATACAGAAGGCAGGCTGGTGTTAATGTATGTATTTGCAGTCTGTGGGGAGGGCTAAATACATGCACAAACTGCTTGGGTTTTTAATCTGCAAACAAGAATTTCTGTTTTATCTACAAATAATGCCAAATAATGAGATTCGCAAACCTTCCTTCCTTTTTCCACAATACCCAACCCAAACTGCCAGCCAAGCATACAAAATAACCCAGCAAATGAACAAGACCAAACAAAAAGCTGCCCTTAAAAACTCCTTAATTTAAAAATACTCTTTCAAAATATGCCCTTCTGAGAAGCAGCCTTTCAAGCTTTTCATTCTGCCTCCCATCAGGTTGATAATCGAGGAGCAGCAACATCAGCCATTAGGTTTTGGATGGTAATGGTGCACAGTTTTTTACTTTTATATTAGCCCCTCCGAAGATAATGCTTATGATGCTGTGAGAATAAATCTGTCCTTCCTCTCCATAGCAGTTTACTGACACAGAAGCCTTTGTCCCTGAAAGGGCACATAATAAAGCATGTCTACCACAGGAAAGCTCCTTTGGTGCTGGATAACTCGGTCAATTTAGGACTTATCAAGGGAAATGACACAACAGCTGGAGAATGGAACTTTTTCCCCCCTCCAAGCTACTGATCCCTGGCTAAATGAAAGCATTTGCCAAGTCGGAGACAGCATGGGCCTGGGATGGTGGAAGATTTCAAAGTGTTGTGCAATCCTGCTTGTAGTGAAGCTGTTCTCCCAGTGAGACATCTCTATTGTTCTTCACCTCATTCCTCAGACTTCTGAGGTGAAGAGTTTGCAGCACAATAACCCGTCAATTTCTGTAAATGCAAGCAGTTGTCCAAGGACAGTGCTAGACTACATTACTATTCTGAACCTTATATGCGAGTGGCTCCTGCTAGTACTGCTGTAGCTAAGGGCTTATCAGCATTACAGTAACAAAGCTTTTATTCTCAGGGGTTTATAAACCTGATGTAAAATTAACTTATAATGGAAATGTCCTATGAAAAATCTTTCAGTCCAATAATAGAGAGAGGGAAGAGGTTTTTCTGCTATATAAATTTAAGCCTGTATCTATTTGTAGCTTGAGTGTAAGAAGCACACATGGCAATAGTATTTTAAAAACACTCATGTATGCAACCAGGGACCACATGAACTATGCATACAGGTAAACACGCATGTAGGTTCAATCTAGTCTTGACAAAGCTTCACACTCAGAATCATCCCTCCTACTGTCAGTGCTGTGCTTGAGCTCACCTGTGCACGGCACATGCATACACTCATTCAGTGCAAAGCCAGGGTGCATATGGTTTGCTTTTAAGTAGTCAGTGCTGTGACAGGGGACATTCAGGTTTGTAAAGTAATTGCCTTTAGGTGTGTGAAATTTTCCTACTGACCACATATGCAGTCTACCTAGCATCCTGGTTCTGATTTTCAGAGACACAGAATAGACCTGAGTATCTGCTGGGAAAGGGGCTTCATTCTTACATAGCATCTTTGGGAAGAGGAATGTACTTACAGAGGTGGACCAAAACACTAAAGCCTTTTATCCCTGAACTCTAGGGAAAAGAGCATTTGTATCAAATCAGAACCACTTCTACTTCAGGTGCGATTCAAAACCCTTTGAAATCTATAGTAGTCTCTTGATTTCTGTCAGCTCCATAAAACTCAAATAGTACCATGAAGACCACCATCATCATGTAACAGCAATGGCCTGTTTTACTCTATTGCCTTATAAAATGCCATCAATACATAATCTTGGACTCTGTGGATTAATACATACACATACATAAGCATTTATGAATAGATAATGGACTTTGTTTTAATGTGTTCTGAGCTCTCAGAACACTAGAGTGTATAGTGCACTTCACATTTTAGGAAGAGTAACTTATTGAAGACTGTAAATAAACTGGTGCTTTGTAAATTAACTGGATATCCTAGGGAAGGCAGCCCAGTGCCAACAGGAAAATAAAGAATACTAATCTCATTGAGTGGTAGTGATCTACAATAAGAACATTTAAAGACTCCCAGTGTACATTATGGCTGTTGTGTCAATGAAACTACTGGGTGCTGGAGAAAGTTGTCTGAGATCATTTTAGGTGATAAGTGTACATATCCCCTAGCAAAAGGGAAGCACCTAAAATTCCCCAAGATGTCCTGGTGGATGGTGAATGTGGATGAACAGAGTGGAAGAAACAGAATCCACAGGCTCTTATTCTGCACTGAAACTCCCTTTTTCCTACTGAAGGGAATACTACTATAGCTTCTGAATTCTCCCGAAAAATGCCATATGAGTTGGTGAGTGCAAATATGCTGTGATTTTAATAGTTAGGGGAAAGAGTGGCTACATAGAAATCGGTGCACCCTGAAGGAGAAAGCAAATTTCTGTTGCACAGAGTTCTGCCATAGGAGGGATTGCAGGGGATGATTTCCCAAGTCAGACAGGAGGGGAAGTCCAATGGAAAGTAAACTGGATAAAAAAAAAGGCAGGACAAAACACTGTTAATGGAAAATAGACAGAGCTCAGGGGAAAGGATGAAGAATAATTTGTTTGTGGAAGGCATTTTAATTTTATAGTAACAGATGACAGTAAAATGAATTTGGAAGGAAGAAAGGAACTTCATGGAGACACAAGTGTAAGAGCACAAGGGGAAAGCAGTGATTTCCACAAAGAGCACGTCCGGTAAAAATGTTAAAGAACAAGCAGAGATATGAGAGGAGGAAAATGAACTGGAAAAAAGGAGGAATAATGATGTAGAACTGAATGAAGAGAAAACAAGATGAAAGAGAACAGAGATAGGATGAGACAATATGAAGAAATCATACAAAAGGGGCAGGAAGAGGAGAGATGAATCTTGCAGTCCATGCTTAGGCAGAGCTTCTTCTTAAATGTCCTTTCTTTGGAAACAACCATGAATTTTTGTCTTTAAAGTAACTAGCACTTGTTGCTGGTGAGGGATGAAGGGGTGAGGATGAGATAAAAGGAAGAAGCTATAAAGAATACTGCAGTCTGGAGGGGAGGTGGGGGGGAAGGTCAGGGAAGGAAAAAATTAAGGGAAATTTAAAAAAAGGAAAGAAATGCACCTTTTAAAAATAAGGAAATGTGTTAAAGAAAAATGTAAAATCATAAACAAAATATGACTCAAATGGAAAATAACATGAACACTAAAGTTATTTCAGCCCAATTTGATCCCTTTGTTATTGTACTTTAGTAATTTCCCTAATGTTAGGTGGCCTTTGTAAAGAGAGTTACTCTGTTTAGAGTAAGTGTGCAGCACCTTGCACCAAATAATTATCTGCTGAAGTTGCTATGTTGCTCTAAGCAATTCCATTAACAGAATAAGGCAGCTGAATATGCCTGGTTTTACTTAGTATATATTATATTTAGCAAAAAATTCTGGAATATGGCAAATCTCTACCAAGGTACTCTACTCCAGAGCTTCATCTGAAGGACTGGACTACAACTTTGGAGCAAATGAGGAAAAGGAAATGACACTATTCCTGCCTCAGGAGCAGAAAAGCAATCAAAGAGATGTTCGGGAAGCCACCAGTTGCTTCTTGCTGCCCTCACGCCTGCAGGTTTCTTTAACTACTGACCCATTGAAGGCTTCATCCCACTAAAAGACTTTGAATGGACTTTGGCAAACACTAGATTTAAATTGCAGGCCTGTTAGACAAAGCTCTGCTGGCCTGTGTGTGGGAGATGAGACATTAAGAAGGCTTTGTTCAGTTCTTAGCCATAGGCTTGAAAAAGCGGTGCTCCTGCTCCTCAGGGATCTGTACCCATGGGCTGAGTGGATTCTGCAAAGGAGCAAAACAGGGATGACTTTCTGTGTATTTATTTCCCTGTGAGCAGGCGCAGTTGTATGCAAATGGGTTTTGAGTCACTTGAAACCATTTTCAAACTTGTGATGATCAATTAAGACCATTTGTCTAAAAATATGGTGTTACCAACGACAATGAAAAGCTGCAGGGGATCCTGTCTGCCTTTTCATGGATCATTACACAAGTGGTTTGATCCTTTCCTGCTGAACTGACCATACTGTATTCCTTCCTATAGGCTCTTTGGAATGCTCTTAATATCTGGATCACAGTGGATTAATTCCCAAGTGCAACACCTTCCTCAGTCTGACTGTATGGAAAATAATTTCTTTACTCTGAGTTCCCTGCTTGGTTTAGTTGAGCTTTCTTCTTCTTTGGGTAAGGGAGAAGTACCCAGACATTCTTCTCTGTGCCATTCATTATCATAGGGAGGGTACTATGGCCAAGAAGTTTCAGTTCCCTTACAACTTGAAGCACTGCCTTGATAGGCATCTCTTGTCATTATTGGGCTTCTTGGCATCCCAAGTTAAAATCTCCTACAAATCCAAGCAGGTGAGCCCCCAGAACTCGTATCTACTCAGTGGAGATTGGCTACACCTCTGTGTGGAATTTTATTTAAGATTTTGTGTGTACTGAGGATGCTTGAGTCTCAGGCTGAAATAGATGGCAAGGAACCCCCTTCCTATGGTTGTGGCTCTGGCCTGCTTTGCATGAGTAATAGGAGTATAGGAGGGCAGAAACTACCTAATAAAAAGGCAGGTAAAAAGGACACAGTTATGATCTGGGGAAAGAGACTGACTGGGAGGTGGAGGGGAACTGAAATGGGAAGAGGCATTGAGGAATCATGGACTGTGGGGAAAAGACTGCAGGAGGAACAAAAAGCACTGAGGCAAAGGGAGTGCTGATTATGTGGAGAACAGTGTGAGGATGCAATGGAATGAGAACAGAAGTTGTGGAGGGATGCAAGCCTGAGAGGAAAAAGTAGAACCTCTGTGTTAAGTAGTGTACCTCTCCTCTTCCACTAATTGATATTCCTGTGCTGCATACTCCTCTTGCTCTCAGCCACATCCATGACCACAGCATGTGTCTTATTCCTTTTAGAGCAGGACCAACAAGATGATAACTGAACCTATTTGTTTTTCTATCTATTCAGCTGACAGAAGATCTTATACTTCCAACTATGCATATAAGCATTATCTCACCAAATGACAGACTGACATTACTATACTGCTTTGTTACAAACTTGAAATTTATCCAAGCAAAAAATGGAGCTAAAACCCCCATCCTTAGAGCTGTACAAATAAACACTCAGAAGCTACAAAATGTTGGAGTTATAGTAGCCCAACACAGTGTAACACGGACTTTGAGCCCTCGATTACCAGATCTTTTTCCTCAGACTCCTGCCTCATTCAGTGCACAGAATGAATTGTCTTTCATTACAGAGGAACTGATTGATGCATTGCCTTTTTACTTGTTCAGTGTGTGGCCCCAGACCTCTATTAAAGCTCTTCACCAAAGACACTTCTTCTTGAGCTCCTCTGTTTTTCTAGATCTTAATTTATTTTTTTATGTTTCTACAAGATGAAGGTCTTCCCCTTCTCATTCACACAGAAGTGGACAGATATTAAGGAAAAAGCATTTTTGGGTACCCAGTCTAGGTCAAGCAGCAAATTATTTTTTTAGACCGTATGTTTAAATGGTTCTTTATACAGTTCCACAGTGAAAGTGCACTTAAAATTGTAAGTGTGAGCACCAGGTTTTTCTGTAAATTAAAGTCCAGAGGCTCAAGCTGGGTATTAAGAGAGCGCTTGTGAAAAATCTGTTTTAAGTGACTTGCCTGCTGTTGCACTGGAATCATGTGGCAGACAGAAAGCTTCAGCTCCTGAGACCTCTACCACTTGAAGCAAGACCATCCCTCACCCTGCCACAGCTCCCTACCTCAAATGTTATGCAAACTGCAGAATAGGTTAGTGTATGAGATAAGGAACAAACCATGGGGCAACAGCCCACCTTCTGCATTACTAATTCTGATGCACCCCTAAAAAAAATCCATTTTGAAAGAAGGATGAGAAAAACATCTTGATCGTGTGATTTTAATCACCATGTATATTGTTATTATAAAACACATGCTCTGAGAGGAACTGCATATGGTTGAACAAGTTTTTCTAGCATCTTGTAAGTTTTGATGGAGTTATTGTGTAGACTTAAAAGGGCTTACTCCATGTTACTTTATTGTGTAGCGGATTTATTCACATGGGGAAACTGACTGGAATAACTAGTGTGGGGTAGGATACCCCTTAATAGTTACTTTAGAGTACTATTTTAATAAGAATGTCCATAAAGGAGGCTATTCTGGACTAGCTTTTGAAAAGTAACTTATTCTGCACTCACTATTTTAGTCAATTTTGCCATATAGACAAGGGGCAACTTCATGTATTTTTAACATGAAGCCTCTTATTTGTCTTCTTCCTACATAGAATGCTTGTCTACATGAGAAAATTCACTAGCACAGCAATAGCAGTATATTTGTATCACTATAATTACATCTGTATCTATATATTTTATGTGCTTACAGCTACCAATGCAGATATTTTTATTCCAGAATAGAAGTATTCACACTGGGAGTTGTACCAGCATACATTTACCACTACAGCTCTGCTAGTGATTTCCCCATGTAAACATCTTCCTTTGCATGACAGTTTGTCCAAGCCCTTCATAAGCTTGTATCAGTCATATATTTTACATTACCAATGTGGCATGAACCATAGCTTTTGTTTCCTTGAAATATGTACATGGAGTATCTTTGGACAAGGTCATCTAATACACTGGGATTCTTGCAGTGTGCAAAACTTGTTAATGCTTCTTATATATACTTTTAACCTGATGGGTTTTGCTATGTAAAAACCCAAAGTTAATGCTGATAAAGAAATAGCAAAGACTCTGAACTATGTAATCTGGAAGAAAGGGTTGCTGTTATAATCCTAACAATGAAACACAGTTATTTCACAGCAGAGCGTGGTGTCTATCCTCTCCCATGTGTTACAGTTTGTTCTTGTTTAAATTGTGCAAGCCTTTCCTGGCAGGAAAGGTCTCTTGCTCTAGATTTGTGTAGTTGTAAAATGCTTTGCTACGCTAACTGCAAGCAGACAAATAGTAACGAACTAGCAGCCTAACCACAAGAAGAAGGTTCTGGCTGCCCACCAAATTCTGAGCGTTATAATTCATTATAATCACCAATTCAAAACCTTCTCATTTCCAAAGAACATTAACTACATTTCAGTTATAAGAATTGCCCTTGCAAGAAAATGAACAGTTGCTACCATTTTTATGACCGTTTTTAGCATTGATGACAATTTCCCTAGGCATGTTTACCTTAAGCCCCATCAATGCCAGCCAGCACTTAGCGGTTCCCACTGGTTAAGAGTTACTCTACTTAGCAACATACAATCTACTATATGAAACAAAGAAAAGGAGGGAAAGCAGATCAGGAAACTCAGAGTGATGAGGACAAACAGAGGGGAGAATTAAGGATAGCCAGGGAACAATACTTACTGCTGACTAACTGGCCAACACTCAAAGCTGAAGAAGAGGAGGATGAGGAGGAAGAAGAGGAAGCCTGACGCACTGGGCTTTGAGACATAGATGCTTGACTGTGAGCCAAATGCAGGAGATTGGATTGTGAGGCTGCTTGTCCCACTTGCGTCTGGGAGGGCTGATGGAGCTATATGTTAAAATGTAAAAATAGGTATTTAGAAAATGAAGCAATAATAGGAAACTTTCAATGCACCATCTCACTCATCTACTTCTGGGGAACAAATCTCACAGGAGCATTAAATACCATGGACTTAGTTCAGGTGACAGTGTTACATCAGGAGAAATCTGAGCTCTTTTGTATTCTGGCTCTCCATTTTTCCTCTGTTTAACCAGATACTTAATCTAATTAGAAGGTACGTATTTGTTTGAAATGGGTAATAAGAGACCTATGACATTCACAGCAGCATTCTGATTTAATAAACATATGTCCTTACCTGTTTTCTGACTCATAAAGTCAGACTTTTATTCCCTACATGGATTCTCATACAAACCAGCGTTGTTTCAGAGAGGTCCTTTCATACTGCAGGACCAGGACAAGGAAGAGTAGATAAACTGGGGGAAAATCCCTTTCCTTCAAACAGGAGTAATTTGTTTTTATGACATTAGATCTAACAGATAAACAACAACAACAAAAATCTTATTTCACAACTGATAAATTGTCCTTGCGTGAAACACAAAGTGAGCCCCATTCACATCAGGACTGTGTCAAGTAAGAGACACCTAAACAGACCAACAGGTAGGACAGATGCAAATGATACACCTTGATACATGCATCTGCCTTTACAATTTTTTCCTTACAAATTTTACAACAGTGCAGTCTTTGGTTGTTCATTAGGGAAAAGGAAAGAACCATTAATCAGCTTTCAGGGGGGACTGAAAACATTCTCTGGTACTGATTGTTACATAAAACTCCCAGCAAATTCAAAGGGAAGTCTCTCTGCAGAATGAAGGTACACAATTGGACATTATAGTTTTGAATTGGCTTCTAGTAGTCCCATCCATCCCTTTCAGAGCTTAATGATACAGTAATACAGTCTTGATACACTCAGGTGACTGCTACTTATTATACCTTTATTTTATGTTGATTCTTAATATTGATCAAAAAAGATTGCAAAAATGTACTAAAAGGCTTCACTTTTAAGTGATAGCTGTTATCTGCATTCTTAGAAAGGGGGAAAGATAAAGGCCTATTTGCCTTTGCTGGAAGTCAGTAATTTAAATCTATTTCTTGAATTCTAAGGAGTATGAGTTTTTCTCTTTTGATAGTTAACTGAACAAATGACTTCAGAGAAGGAGCTGAATTCATTAGTAATACTCAAATTATATATAATATGCTCCCAGAACACATAGAAATGCCTGATACTAAGTAGACAACAAATTGTATGGCACTGCAGATAAAAGTATGTGATCACACTGAAGGTGACACTTTTCTGTGGATTACATATGAATCATTTTAATGACATTATTCCTGTTACGGGTCTGTTTAAGAATGGAAAAACTTACAACTCCTTTTTCTGTGTCCCACATGGAATGATATAACACAAAACCAAGCAAACTTTGAGTTACCCTCAAAAACATTGACCTGACCAGTATTAGCCTATTCTGACTTCCCTGGGCATCAAGAAACAAAACCACTTTATTATCTTAAGTGGTTTCTTGGGCTCAAGCACATTTTCACAAAGAAAATCAGCATTTTATCAAGAGTTGAGCTGACTGAAAGGCTTCAGATTTCAGACTTGTGCAACCACTGGACATCTTTAAAAAGATTTCACTGAGGGCTGCATTTTATTTGTAGAGAGCTCCCAACCCAGAATGTCTACTTTGATAATATCATCTCCTAGGGAAGCAGCCCACTAGCAGGGCTGGCCTCTGAACACTGCAGAAATGGACTACACATCCATTACACCCACATTACTCCAGACAGCCGCTTTCAGAAACAGGCATCTGGGCTCTGGGCCTGTTGTGCAAAGGAATCTCTGACAACACTGAGGATGTCAGCCTAGGCAAGGGAAGAAAAGTACTGTATTTAGATGAGTTAAGTGCTTTTGCACTATCTGGAACAGTCTGAAAGATGGTAGTGCTTACCTCAGAGAATGGAGGAGCAAACTAGTAGCTATCTTTAAAAAGAAAGATCTGCACAATTATAGTCCAGTCAACTAAACTTCAACCCGTGGAAAAGTACTGAAGAAAATAATCACACAATTTGTAAGAAAACAAGGTAGCAAGAGACAACATGGATTGTTAGGAACAAACTGTGTCAAACCAATCTGTTCTTCCTCTAAGACAGGGTAATTGGCCTCGTGGACAGGGAAAAAGCAGTAGGTGGTTTGAATTTACAAGTCTCTCAACTCTCCCTCGTGTGACATTCTTTATAACCTAGGGAAACATAGTTTAGATGAAATTGCTGCAGAATGAATGCAAAAGTGGCTGGAAAACAAAACCAAGAAGACAGATATCTATCCTTGGAAACAGAAGAGTGTATGTATGGTGCTTCACAGAATTCTGTCCTTGTTCTGCACTACTCAATATTTTCTTAATGACCTGGATGATGGAGAAGAGAATATGCTTAATAAATTTACATGTTGATGACATGCTGAGAGGGACTTTCTATAGGCTGGATACAGGATTAGGATTCAAAATGATGCTGTCAGTTTGAACATGACACCAGCAATCCTGGGGTTGCAAAAGTGAAGAAACCGCAACTCCCATACCAAGCTGAGTGAGCAAAAGTGACGTCTGCAGTGCTTGTGAAGGATCTTCTATTCTACTAACCACTGGAAATAGCTCTTGGGGGTGGAGTGAGGGGGGTCACCATGGCCAAAGGTGGATGCCACACTTCAGAAATGTCTGGATCAACTGAAAGAGTGGCTGAAGGCCTGGAAGTAAACTGAGGCTTATGAAGACACCTGGAACGAACTGGTCATATTTAATATAAAGAAGGGAAGACTAACTGGGATATGATGCATGCCTCAAATACAGGCAGAGCTGATAAAAAGAGGAGAGAATGAGTGTCTTACATATCACAGTGGAGTGAATGAGGTACAATAACCCAGAAGATTCAAATTAGGTGATGGGAAAAGCTGTCTAATGTGCCAAAGAAGCACTGGCATAAACTACTGGGGGAACCTGTGGAGCTCCTAACGTGCTTAAGAGCAAGTTAGACAAATACTAGAATAGCTACTGTGCCTGAGAACAACAGAGTGGACTGGATAATCATAGAATCATAGAATCATAGAATCATAGAATAGTTAGTTTGGAAAGGACCTTAAGATCATCTAGTTCCAACTCCCCTGCCATAAGCAGGAACACCTCATACTAAACCATGCCACCCAAGGCTTCATCCAACCTGGCCTTGAACACTGCCAGGGATGGAGCACTCACAACCTCCCTGGCCAACCCATTCCAGTGCCTCACCACCCTCACAGTAAAGAATTTCTTCCTTATATCCAATCTAAACCTCTCCTGTTTAAGTTTGAACCCGTTACCCCTTGTCCTGTCACTACAGCCCCTAATGAAGTGTCCCTCCCCAGCACCCCTATAGGCCCCCCTCAGATACTGGAAGGCTGCTATGAGGTCTCCACGCAGCCTTCTCCAGGTTAAACAGTCCCAACTTTCTCAGCCAGTCTTCGTATGGGAGATGCTCCAGTCCCTTGACCATCCCTGTGACCTTCCTCTGGACTTGTTCCAACAGCTCCATGACCTTGCCCTTTCAGCCTTAATTTTCCACTATTCTGTGCTATTTGTCATCAATATTTCTCAGGGAGAAATACATGAGCACATAAGAGAAATATGGCAAATCCAACGTTTTCCAGCCATGCTACACCTATGGTCCCTAAACAGTTCAACTGCTGAGCATGTGCACTGTAACTGAAGCTTCCAGGAAGCCCCAGAATGAGAGGGCATTCTGCATCTCCAGTTGTGCATGCAAAGTGTGTACACAGTCACTATCACTCCATGGCACATGCACAGTATGCTGGTTAAGTCTGGGAGATGTTTGATTCTCTGCTCATGCATTGCACGATGCATTTGCAAATATATTTTTTAAATAGCTGGGATACTCAGAAGCTTGAGAGTTTTCTTGTCAGAAATCTTTGGACAAATAGGGGCATGGCTAGTGGTGTCTGGATGCACAGTGACCTTAGGTGCAATAGCCATATATAAGGGATATTTACAGATTGTTGGTTTCTACCTCACTGCTTGTGAGGGAAAAGGGATCAAATGGAGTTGGAAAGGCTGAAGTCACCGTAATGGCTGACCAAGGACTGAGGGAGGATTTAATCTTTAACTCCCCGCATAATTTCCAGCACAGCCCCTGTTTTACAGACATGACAGTTAAGCTGTAAATGTCCTGCTTAAAGAACAATGATAGTTATCTATGACATAAAATTGCATTAAAATACTCTTTCTCTTTTCATCCACTATAATTTCCACTCCAGAAATAGCCTTAAGGAGAGGCGATGATTAGATTATGAATTAGATTCTGGATGACAGAATCAATTGAAACTTGCAATAGCTGACTTTCCCCAATTTTGGACACGTATATATGATATGAATTATATTTATGACTGCTGTGCATTTTCCATCCAAAGACAGAAGGAGGCACAGAAATTACAGAAGCAGTTGCTGTAAGTGCCATTCTGTGTAGGTGGATATAGTAGACAAGCCGAGAATGATGACTGTATGCAACACTGATCAGTGTCTGGCAGGAACACATGTATGCACACTCCAGCTAGAGGAATAAGATGAATATGAGAAGCATAAAATGTGGTATAGTCTTTTATAGGAATAAGCTGCAAAATGCAAACGGCCTGATCCTTATTTCTTTTACATCAGTTTTACATGCTGCTGTCAACAGTGAATGTAGTATCAATTGATAATTGCAGAGGCAATGCATGAATTAGGTCTGTAAGACTAAATTTTGTTCTTAAGCTATGGATGTAGGATATTCCTACACCTGGGATGGTTGACTGAAGTCCTGCATTAACGTAGTCTTAGGAGATCAGGGATGTTGTTCCCGGCATTCAGAAATTTACATGATAGTGATAGAATAATAAGTTATTTTGCGTAAGATAAGGAAAGAGAAAGAAATTAAGTGGAAATAAAGAACAAACTTTTGGGAGAATATTGCCCTGTATCATAACAGAACTGCTACTGGTTTTACAGAGTCTGGACAAAGAGCAAAGGCAAAATATGGCCATAATGGAAGGGAGAAGAAAGTAAAGGTTTTAAATTGAGGTAAGGGAGGCTAGGGTCACGCATCAGGAAGACATTTCTAATGCTAAGGAAAGTAGCCTAGGTTGCCTAGGAATGTCAGGGAACCTCCATCACTGAAGGTTTTTAAGAACAGGTTAGACAAACATCTGTCAAGAATGATACAGGGACAGTTGATCCTGCCTAGGGGGAGGGGATGGACTTCATGACCTCTTCAGGTCCTTTCCAGTCCTATTTTTCTATGATTCAATGAAAAGAGAATCTGAGAGAAGAGGAAACACAACAAATTAGGGAAGACAGAGGTGAAAAAGACAAGTATAACAAAAAGGACAGAAAAGATGAAACTAAGAGGAGTGCTACAAAGAGCAAGATACATGTTTTAAGCAGTCCCCTTTGTGACACAAATAAAGATTCTCAATTTTTTTTTTTTCTGATGTCAGCTAGTTCTTCCTGAGAAATATGGACAGTAGTTCCAATAAAGACTAAAGTCCATGGAAGGTGATGAAAAATAAATACCTTGATATAAAAAGACACTTCTAAACACTTTGAAATGCCATGATAATGCCTTGCAGAAGTAGTAGTTTAAGTGTTTTGTGCTTCCATTTTTCCTGAATGCAGTTCTCTGCTCCATCTATGTTTCCTAAAGTGTTCCATACATTAGTTCTTGAGGAGTGCTGGTGTGCATGTGGAGCACTGTGGCAGACAAAGCCTGTCTTCAAACCTACTGATACAGCATAACCAGGCATGAGCTTCCAAGACATTTTCTTAAATCACCTACCAAATAGAGAGAATGTTACTAGGCATATCCACATACTTCATGCCAAATCATGCCAGAATGTTTCCCAAATACTGTACCCCATTACCCTAATTTAGCTTACTCAACTAAATGCAAGTAGGTGAATATATGAATCTGAATCTGAAAGCTATTGATACTTAATTAGTATCTTCTCTCTCAGTATACTATAATGTAGCATATACAGTATAATAGACTTCTATGTACACTGATTAGACTGACAGAAGACATACATTTTGAAGCTAGTATAAAAAAGCTCTTTGGGTTCACACAGGCTGTGCACAGAAATGAAGACTACAGCCAAGAAGTGCTGGTGTGCTGTGAACATAACTCAGAGCAGGACTTTGACAGAATCTGCTGAAGCTCTTTCAAAGCCTTTCTCTGGGATCAGAACTACATTCAAAGTACAGGCTGAAGGTCTCTCAGCTTGCTAAATGAGGTTGAGGACACAGCCAGGCTTCTGCAGAAGAAATAATTCTATATGCTAATCTGGTGCATCAGTCATCTTTCTGTCCTGTATAAAGACTAATATAATGTCAATATTACAGTAACAGACTTAAATATATAGGTAAGTGCATAAGTCAAGGGCAGAAGCAACGTTTCTCGCAGTGCACAGTGCTTTACTCTCTCTATGCCTCAGATTCTTAGAATGACACAGGTAGTGTAGTGGTATCTTCCTATTCCCAATGGTTTTGTGCAGTTATATTGACTTTTTTGAGATATCCTATTCCTACAAGGGCAGATGCCACAAAGAAACTGATCAGGAAGAGACGTAAGTTACAGGTCAAGTGTTCATGCTGCTGTACAGAAAATCTGATGTAGTCCTTGTAAATAGTCTGGTAATCTTGACTTTAAAAACTAGTAACTTTATCCATGGATGAAATGGAATTATACAATACTGATGTTAAAGAGAAAGAAGTGAGAAAAATTGTCAGCCTCATTGCTGCAAGTCATATAAAAAGCAAACGAAAACCAAAGTTGGATTAAGACAACATGGTTTAGTGGCTGTATTCAAACACAGAGAAAGAAGTATCCTGGGCTGCATCAAAAGCAGCGTGACCAGCAGGTTGAAGGAGGTGATCCTGCCCCTCT
>NDXB01006760.1:0-13768 GCA_002631895.1 Agapornis roseicollis | reverse complement strand
ACACAAACCCTGCCCCCCCCCTCCCCCCCCCCCCCGCAAAAGGCAGCATTAGAAACATTCTTGTATTTAGGTAAAAATGTGAGGCCTAAGCAGTTAAAAGGCAATGTGCTCTAAAGCTTCCCTAATCTATTTTCCTTCAATTCTTTCCACCTCTAAGAAGCTTGTGGAGTTAGTTGCCGATTAACATTCAGGAAGATTGTACTCTGTCTCCAGTTCATTGCTCTCTTGTTGGCTTATTGTTATTCAGAGCCCATTTATTGTAGATGAGCCATTCATTTTCCTCTAATTGGATGGGATTGGATTTCACTTTCATTGTTGGATGCATTGAAAACCCTGGAGGGGCTACAGGGATCAGCCCAGGGCTGGGGAGATTTAACTCAGCACAAAGTTTAGGTTGCAGCTGAAAGAAGTTGCAAAGTTTCAATTTTTGGGAGTATTTTTTTTACATGCAAATGCCTCACAGCCCTATTTGCAAGGTCTCCTTTGTCATCCCAAACATCTTCTTGCATAACTTATACTTCTGGTATTTTTATAGAGTTTCTCCACAAAGCATTCATCACACAGGAGTTGCTAGGAAGATTTCTGAGCATCAGAAACCCACCAAAGGCTTTGCACCACTGTCCCTCCTGTCAGGATCCATCTGGCTTTCTGACTCTCCCAAATGTTTGGATAAAATCCTTTCACAGTGCCAGGATCCTGTACTACAACAGCCTCTCCTGCATGTGCTCGGATTCATTTGGAGTAGTACAGGAGTCTGCAAGCAGAAGGTGATTTGGAGATTTGCTCTGCAGTTAGTCACACTGCAAATTACTCCAGCAGCTGCTGTGTATCCACCTAAGGGCATGCTGAGGGCTGAAGAGCCTGCCCAGTGCTGAGCACAGCCTGGGTTTGTGGTAGAGACACAAGCCTGGACCAAATCCACCTCTTTCAGCCACCTTCTTACTCACTCCGTAGTGCTGGCAGCAGAGCTAAAAATACACATGGGCACACACATGTGGGGGTGTGTGTTGTTCAGCTGTGTGGGAGCCCCCTTCCCAGTCAGAAACACAGGGTGGCTGCAGTCACAGTGTGGGCAAAGGTGGCACAGTCACTGTGGGGTCTTTGGCTGTAGTATCTCACACCTCAACAGGGAGCTCAGGGTAGCAGGCAGGAAAAACAGCCTTATTCCCCTGGGAAAAAAACTTCTGCTGAGAGCATGTATCAGAAGTTAACTATTTGAATTGAAGGCAATATTAAAATGAAACTCGAGAATTTAATTGTCTGAAAAATAGGTGTCTGATCTGCTGCAGGTTGCTCTGGAGTTAGGGGAGAGACAGGCACCCCTAGAGAGTGACTGATGCCTCCCGAGTTGGGTCTCACAGCTGGAATAAGTTGCTCTCTGGAGTGGAGAAGCAAAAAGATGCTTACCTTTGATGCAGGTCTGAGCTCTAACGTATCCCCTAAATGTCCCCTAGGCATCCCTAAGCTCACCTCTAAACATCAGCTGGCAAGGTATAGGTGGGAGCTATCTGTGGGAGAGAATGGGAAGGGAGAAGAAAAGGACCAGGGAGGCAGTATGGCAGAACTGCCATGGTGTGTTGGAAGGGTTAACATCTGGCCTCCTGCAGATGTGCATTTGATGGGGACCTGGGAGCTAGCTGAGCTGGGGCATTTACATGGCAAATCCTCCAGCAAAGTGCAAGCATGTACTGCAGCCTTTCCCTCACAGGGGGCCTGGTTTGCACCATTCTTATAGAGCACAGATTTTCATTAAGCAATTGGGAGTGTCATATCTCTGACACTTTCACTGTGCTGACAGATACATTTTAGACTGGCTGGCAGGTTTAAAAGGTACTAGAAGGAACATAAGGAAAGGACGGAAACACACATGTACCTATAAACAGTGAAGATGTGATCAGAAAGCAGGTTATTAAAAGCATGAAACAGTTATCAAATAAATTGTTGAGAAAGCCCTTCTGCTCATGCATACAAAAACCAGCAACACCCGTTAAGCATTAAACCTGACAAACCAAGCACTGAGGACAAGGTGCAAAGGTGCCAGAAATTTAAATTAATATCAAAAGAGAGAGTTATAAATTGTCCTGTTGCTTGCTGGGAATTTTTTGTCTAAAAGGACTATGGGAGACACTAAAAGGCTTTGACATGAAGACCTGCATTACAAGTAACTGGTACAAAGCACAGATGTTTTGAGGGCCCGCAGACCCCCAATAGCACATGAAACACCATTGGCAGCAGCCAGACTGGCTGTCCTGGTTTGAAGGCAAGTTGGCCAACCAAAATACTTCAGGTGACAGCAAGCTCACCAGACCTCACAGCCTGTTTCTTGAATGCCCAATTATGCACATAAAATACCATTCCAGGTCTTTCTTTCAGTTTCATCAAACAAATCAAAGCTTTACATACCTTCTTCCTACAGAGAGATTTGGTGGTTGTCAGCCTCTGGCTCTTGGTGATTCCTAGGGTCTCTGGGCCCCTGTTAAACACTCTTTGAATGATAATTAAACAAAGCAAGTCTATGCGCTCAACGGCCGCTATCCCGGGATTGCAGCTCCCTTGGAAAATTGTGGTGGGCTGCAACAGGAAATTACAAAACCCGTCTGCTCTGGCTCCCATACAGCCTCCTGTTTGCCTTCCCCTGGGTGTGCTGAGCAGCATGATTGTAAATCATCTCACTGAGTTTTTCAAGCCTCTGCACATTCGTGGTTATGGGCACTGAAGCTGGCCACAGTCATGGTCTCACCAGCACTATACGGAGGGGATCAATTCCTTATGGCTAACAGTATTTTCCCACATTCCCTGTGCAGGGATTATGGAGCCTCTGCATAGCTCATTGGCTTTGACTATTACACCATCTCTGTGCTATTTCCAGCACTTTCAGGTTGTTTTCCAAATTGGATATAGATACTGAGTCCCCCAGGGACACAGATCTTCCAGGAACCTGTTAGGCATTTTCCTTTGGACGATGTTCTCTAACAGCAATTACAGCTCAGATACTGCTGAGCTACTTACGGTCATGCTGTATGCACTGTAGCAACTTTAGCATTACTTTTTCACCCTAACATTACTTCTTACTTATGTTTGGATCATGCATTTGCACCTTTAACCAAGCTTCAGGAGAACCTTTGTGAAATAGTATGAACTCACATCAGTGGACACCTCTGTTGTATCGCATACTCAGAGTTCAGGTATTTTTCTCTTGCTTATTTCCATTTTTTTTCACCTATCAACTACCAAGAGTTGTAGTGGGGCTACAAAGAGGCAGTGGGGCTCACAAATGGAGTCAGCATCACAGGCAAGGAAGTTTGCTTCCCAAAGTCAAAACAGGGCAGCATCAGAGATACCAAAGTGCAGGCAGGGGATCTCTTACCTCTTCTGTCCTTGGGCACAGCTACCTTTCAGCTTCAGCTTTTGCACATCAGCTGCACCAAACTCCACTCTTCTCTAGAGAAAAGCAAAGCCAAACCACTTATCCCACAGACATAGAAACTCTGGGAGGTATTGACCTCTGCTGGTGCAAGGGCTTTTCCAAGTGAAATCTAGCAGGGATAGTAAAAATTATGGCCTTCTAAACCTCTTCCAAACAGTTACAGAAGGAAACGAGAACTTTCTGTGCCATTTTAATGCTTGCTGTTTTAGTAGAAAATTGACACGACTGTTTTATTTCATTTCAGGATTTCTGCTGCTTTCCTAATTTTGCCTTGTCTTTGGTTACTCATTTTTCCTTCCTCCCATTCTTAGAGAATTTGCAGGGGTTAAAAAGAACACACACACACAAATTGGGAAAAGGAGAAAACAGAACATCCTTTTTTCTTCATCTGACTGCCTTTTCCAAATGTTTTCGAATGGGAACATCCAACCGGGCAAAAAAGGCCTTGAAAAAGTGGTGTGAAATGACAGAGGTGGGAAGGTGGAAGAGAAGAGCAGGGCATCCCACCCCAGACTGCACCTCTCCACCCTCCTGAAGCAGAGGTGATTCTCAGGCTGATTGGCTCTCCTAGCTTCTCCTGCTGCCAAGCATTCATTTCCCAGAAAGCCTCTTTACAGGCCCAAAACAGGTAGAAGGAATGTCTGGGCCCTGGTTCTCAGATATAGGAGCTGAGCTGGCACTGACGCAGCCTTACCTGTACTCTTGACATACTTACAAAGCCATTTTACCTTAGGCTGGGAGAATCTGTCCTCATCTTCCATAGCTGTCCAAGAAATGACAATGAACAAATGGCTCCCCATCACTCATTATTCAGTTATGGGTTTGCCTCCACACAAACAAGCTGCGTCATGACCTAAGGAATGAAAAACTGCCTTATTCTTGCAGATTTGCACCCAATATTGTCATTTCCTTACTGCAGCAGTTCAAACTCCCCATCCCTATGCCTCTTACAACACTGTTGCTCCTCTCACTGTGCTTCCAGAAGGGTCCCATGGTGTGCCCGGCTGCCCCATGGCTGGCAGGGCAGGATCTGCTGCAGGGCCTTGCTATGACAGCCTGAGGGTTTTCCACCTCCCAGCTGGGCATTTGAGGGGTCATTTCTGTCTGAAGCATAGAGCTAGGTCCTACCATACACAAAAAAGGCCACTAGTTAAGGAGTAACAAACCCACCCTGGTCACAACAACCACTCACATCCTTGGAGTGTACCATCTCTGGAGAGGACAAGCCTCCATTGCCTGCAGGGCTCCCTGATGGCAACAGCCCTTCTCCCTCTGCCATCCTGAGCCTACTGGGACATGACTCCCACCACTTAACTCACCCCAGGGCTTCTGTAGAGCCATTAGGCTCTGGTGGCTTTGTTTGTTGGTGGGCATGAAGGGCTGTCCGTGCCATATTGTATGGCCACCTGGGCCCGGCTCACTGCAGCTCACAGGACACAAAATGGCACTTCCTCCTACAGCTGCTGTGCCCAGGAAGGGGAGAAGCACCACCTCATTCCACCCAGAGAGGTGGGAAAATCCCCTTGAAGCAGGGCACACCAGGCACCGCTGTGAAGGGCAGGAACTGCAGGGGCCAAGGCTCCTCAGGGATCATCCCACCGGCCATCTTATTTATTTGTTATGAATAATTCCAGCTCCCCTTTCCCCTCCCTGGGCACAAAGCAGCCCGCACCCCAAAAGGCAGCAGCGTGTCGAAGTTGTGCGATCTCCATTAAACTGTATGCTCCCCGCCCGCTGGCGATAATGCCCTTCAGATAATGCATTGACGCAATATATTTTCCAGGATGGGCTTTTGTTTCCTTTCTTGCCTGCTCACCCTCTTTTCTGTGGTCAGTTTTGCTCATTTCTCTTGTAAGCTGTCTAGAGGCAGAGAAAAGGCTTTCAGTTTTAAGCAGTTTCCTTTTCAGTTTCCCTTTATTGAATTCCAACCTCCATTTTTTTTTTTTTTAAAGCATAGGGACATCATTTATCTTGGACTTTAAGTTGCAGGGGCCTTCAAGGGGCTTCTTTTTTCCTTTCCCAGCTGCATTTGTTGACACACAGTCAATCTGGTTTTCGCCTTCGTTCCCCCTCTTCCCCCCAGCAGGCCATAAAGTATCGACAGCTGTGCCCTTTATTAGCATAGCCATTTTAAGCACAACAAGGGGGAAAAGACTAAATATATTACAGCCATTACCTCTGTCAAAAAGTGACAATTTTAAAACATCTTCGCTTTTCACTGGGCGAGGCGGCAGCACAAAAGAAAGTGCTATAATTTTAGTGTAAATGCTTTTTAAATATGGGTCACTTGGCCATAATCAATAGAAAGGATGGAAAAGTTCAAAGCTTGAGAATGGTTCAGGCAGATAGCAGGATTTTTTGGGGGTTGTTTTTTTGTTAGAGGCTTGGCTTTAAAATATGCTAATTGGGGCAAAAATACAACAGTGAGAAGCATGCAAACCAAGATCTTGTTCCTGGCAGTTTTGTTTTCCGTGCAGCCCTGTTCATGCTTTTCCCATCTACTTATAAGGGTGTTTTACAACTTGGCCAGGAATCATTCCTCCCCAACGGGGTGTTATGAACATTCAGGGACTGAGCAAACAGGAGGGGATCCAGGCAGGCACAACTCGCTTCTCAAAAAGGGGGGGGAAAAATAAGCTACTGTTTTTTCAAATGCCTTTGGAAGTGTGCTGTGCTGCAGCACTGTCATTTACCAGGCAAGATCCCTTCTTGCACATAAAATAACCCTGAAGCCTTGCAATCCTGGTGAATTCAGGTTTGGATTCTTACACTTGCTGACTGTTATATATGGCAGAATCCTGTATTTCAAGCTTCCAGAAGGAAGAATTGATCTTTTTGATTAGATGAGGACTAACACCTACCGTCAGCATCCACTGTGAGATCAAAAAGGTGAAAGAGGGCTTACAGATTCCCCAAAGCCTGCTTTTGTTTTAATTTTTAGTGGGTTTTCAGACACAGAGGAAGGGGCAATCTCAGCAGGGTTTATTTTGGATGGCTTCACCTTCCTCTCCATTTGTAACATCTGGGGAGAACTCGTAAGTCTTTTCTCCCTCTTATCTGTACCTCCTCAATTATAGTTTTTGCTGGAGGTTGCACTTTGCTTTTTAAATTTCAAAACACGGGTAAAACCTGGCTTATACTAAGGCACATTGTTAAAGAGGCTCCCAAAAGCAAAGGTGCTTTAAGGGATCTAGTTAAGCAAAAGTCTATGCAACAGTACACACAATACTGTGCAGTACCTATCAGCTGTTGTGATTTGTCTTGTCATGGTTCCTGAGGGCCTGTACCCTATTGCATTGAGCCCTCTGAATTTGCAAGAGAGAGCAAGCAAGCATCCTGCTCTGGGAAGAGTGTGGTCCATGGCAAAGGGGAATCGGGAAGGAATTCTCACCACCCATCTTTTGGCAACCAATTTAGCAGTTAAATGTAACCAGCTGGTCTCCCCAGGCTGCCTCTGTAAGGCGAGGGAAGGAAAGCAAAGCTCCTGCAGAGGGTCATTCAGTGCACCCAAATTAGCCTTACTCTGAATTGTCCTCTCTCTCATCCGTGACTGGAGAAGGAGTTTGAAGAGACTACCCGGGTAATTTAGCCAGCAAAGATGGGTGGTCTGAATAATTCCTTCCCCACCAACCTCTAAAAGGCTGCCTGGGTACCCCACAGAGATTGGCATGCTGTCGGAGGGATCGATTCCCAGGCACGTCAGCAGTTCACTAATCTGTGCTCATGCTGCTCTAAGAGAAAGCCAGGATGCTCAAGGAGCGTATTTGATCCTATTGGACCCTGCAGCTCCCAGCCAGAAGAGATTGCTGACCTGAGCCATTCACTGTCAGATGATGCTGTTGGAAGAGTTGTGGCAATGGGCAGGTTTGGAGGGATTTTCTTTCCCCCTATCTGTCAGACTGCATGTAGTGCTCTCAAGCCTGGCCAGAGGACACTGAGATGGGACAGCCTGGTCCTCAGAGGTGTCTTATGGTGGAATTGAAAGTGGCTCCTGGTGTGTAGACAGGAGAGGTAGCTGCTTCTACTTCCAAACAAATGAGTTTGGTCCCTTCTTGTGGGACCCCCTCTTTCCTCATCCTCACACAGAGGAAAAAGTGTTCACTCTCAAGAAGGAAAGCAAGTTATGGAAGTATGGCACACCTCCAAAAAAGGAACCCAAAGCATTACTGATCCTTGCAACCAAAAGCAATACCCTAATGAAGGCACAGCCTTCCACGGAGCCAAGTAACAGGTAAAAGCAGAGGATTAACTGGACTCTCCTGCAGACAGTGTTGGTGGTGCTGAGAGGAGGAGCCCTGAAAAACACTCAGCTTTAGTGCAAGCAGGCAGTTAACTACCATTTTCCATGCCATACAGCCACATATGTCTCTCCTGTCTGCCTGGCCACCCGGTAGCCTTGAGCCTGCCCCTGTTACCCACAGTCTTCAGGGAGAGAGGCAGGGTAGCTGCCTAGGTCCCACCTCCATCAGGCATTGCCTCTACTGCCCTTAGGTCACCCCCAGGCAGCTGACTAGCAGCAGAGGTCAGGAAGGAGGTGCAGCATACCTTTCCAGGCTCTTTTGCCTGCTCTTCAGCCAGCACCCAGAGCTGCTTCCTTATTCCCAGGCATAGCCATCTGAGGGACACATAGCAAAGCTAAAAGGACATCACTTCCCCCCAAAATTCCTGGTCTAAATACTGTATCACCAGAGTGAGAACATGCATTTTGGAGAGAACCAGCTTCAGGATGAGCAAAAGCTTTTGCATGAAGAAACCAGGAAATGTTGCTTACCCCTTTTCATAAGAGCCAGAGCCACCCAAGTAACTAAGATGCAGGAATTAAATCATACTTTTTAATTCTGCTGTCTGAAAGTGAGCTGCATCTTTGCACTGCCACTAAATCATCACTTTTGCATGCTTGAGCAGAAAAGAATCTGACTTGGGCAGCTGTTTAACTTGCTCATCAAAGACCAACCAGCTCTCAACTGTTTGAACAGTGGAATAGTCTTTTTACAGCCAGCCTTAATAAAGCACAGGATTTTATTAGCTGTTTTGTGGTAATAAGGTGAAGTACAATGTTGTGGAATGCTCCTTCAGGAGATTTGGGATCCTGTATATCTTGGGGTTTACTTTACTCTTTCGGACGTAGAGTGCTTGGCAACCAATAATACGACAGCTTCATTGTAATATTCCTTCCTTAAAGCCACCGTTAACAACCAGTTTTTCACTCAGGTAGAAGAAAACTATTGCTTGAAGAGCTATAAGAGAAATATATTATAACTTAGTTTCTTTCTCTTTTTTACTTTTAATTGGTTGGGGTTGTTTTAAGCCATTGCAGACTTCCAGGTACTTGGAAAAACTCTATAGATAGAAGATGAAAGCTCTTGGCCACACTCACATACAGCAATGTTGTTTATTCAGGATATTGACACTAATGTCGTTTTTCTCTTTGGCAGATTTCTTTAAAGTTCTGCTAATTTTCTCATGACATTTGCAACAGATCGTAAACGTTCCTTTTTCCTGAAAATCACTTCTGGGCACATGAAGTTTCAATTAGCATTTGGGAATACCTGCCAGGACATTCTCATGAGCATTTAAACAAACGCATCTGCATCATCCTGCAAAAGAACAAGTATCCTAACAAATTTCAGCAATTCCCCATCATCTTTTGTTTCCTGACTCTAATGGGAAACAAAAAAAAGCGAAACTTCCAAATTATTGATGAGCTATAATGAGAACTGTGGTACTTCAGACTGTCGATGCCAAAATGAAGACTGGAACACAAGTTTATGTATGTGGGACTGACTGTGAAAGGCTTTAGGGAATGAAAAGTACACATCTAAGGAACCCACCAGTAAACCTCTTGACATTTTACTCAGAAGAGTTCCTTTTTCTGATTACAGCATCTTGCTAGTCAACTGTACTTGAGTGTTTTGGAAACATAAGTTTATATAATCAAATATAAGTATTTCATATAATACAGAATAGCCCATATAGAGCAGAGACAGCAAACCTTTCATAGCTCTCCAGGCTTGAGACTGCCCGGCATCCAAATGTGGCGAGTTGAGCAGATTCTTACGGTCCCCTCAGACAGGAACTTCAAATGCAGATGCGGCACCTCTGTATTCTGCTGGGGGGGGAAAGAGAAAGCATTCCCAAATCTGACTGGGCTCACTGCCCCATTTGCTGGTTTAAATAGGGTTCAGTTGCCTCCACTTCTGGAGGTTCATCTCTGAAAATAAACACAAGAGCAAATTGTAATTTCTCAGCAAAGAATTTAAGGAAGACCTTACTTTTTTTTTTTTGTTAAACCACCAAATACTCATTTAACTTTTCTCCAGACTCCCATCCATCTTAACACACACATGGCTCCTTCGAAGAGCAAACATCACACAAGGAACTTTGTCCCAGGATTTTCCCAAATCTCCAGCTGAGGATGGACCTATGTTATGTTTCAAAGACAAAGCAAAACCCTTGCAGCACCCCTTCCACAGAGTCATTTTGGAGCAAGGGATGCTCAGGGATGCTGCACTAGTGGAAGTTATGAATTTAATAGATCAACCTGCACTACAGGCAACCCAATTACAAAAACCACTCTTGAGCTAGGGCATTCAGGCCGAAACTCCTATGCTTGGTCTTTCTAATTGAAGCAGCATCCCATGTCTGTAAAACCTACTACGAGCATGTAATTTCCAAGATAAACTAAACAGAAGAACTGTTTATTGCAACTATTGTTGCCTTGTTGCAATTGCCAGGAGCCAGAACACAAAAGCCTCATGCTATACCATCTGTAATGAAATCCCTGGAGCCATGATTGTTCTATTTGTCTTTAGCCAACTAACTATAGAAGCATATTCTACAACTTGGGAAGCAACAAATGGAGACTTTGCTCTTTTTCATGCTCTGTACATGTCTCTTTATAGCAACCCATATAGAACTGCTTTTCCAGCCCCAAGAAATGGCCTTAGCTGATGCCAAGACAACACTCAATATCTCATTGACAGAGCTACTTAAGTTTTGCTCCTCAGGAAGGGTTCACAAAGTCTTTGCAACTGCAATGTACTTGGAGCCCAGTTGAGGCAAGCATTAAGTCCTCAATGGATGATGCTAAACCCAGCATTACATTTCTGAGACCCAGCACACAGAAATGTTTACAATCAATGTCCCTGAAGTTTCCCTGGGGTTTTTGTTTGGGTTTGTCCATCTCCCCCACCCAAAAAAACCCTGTCATTACTATAGCTAGACAGCATCCTTTGCAAACACAAACCTGACTTTTCAGAGGACAGTTCTATATTGTTTCTTTTTAAGTCTTTTCAGGAGACTAAGGAGATCTGTGGAAGAAGCTCCTCACATGGGAAACAACAGCATGATTTCACACCACATCCTCCCCTCACAAGGTCTTTAAACACCAACTCCTTTAGTTCAGCAAACCAGTGTCAAGTCATAGGAAGCAAAGACAAACCACCGACCTCTGAAAGGTTCAGAAGGAAGGGCATGTGTCTGCTTCTAATAAAACAACCCCAAACCAACAAAGCCAGGAATTACAAACTAGACATGGATTATTCTTCATGTAATTCATGCTGTAAGAACACTTCATTCATTAATAAAGAGGGAGAAACCAAGAAGGCAAAGAGGCAACAACAGTGGTGCAGCACGTCTAAAATTTTAATCTTTGTTTTAAAAGAATACAGAGTTGAAAGAAGACGACACTTCCTTCTCCTTCCCATTCTCCATCCCATCACTTCCTAAGTTCTCCCTAAAAGGAAATATTTCTTTGTTGATTAGTTTGACTTCCCTTCAAGTGAGGCATTCCCATTAATCTCCAAAAGTAGGCCTCCGTTCAGTAAAACACTTGCACATGCACTTCACTTTAGTCCACTCCCATTCATGGCAACATTTAAGTGTACATACTTGAATGCTGCTTTGAATAGGGATGTTTTTAACTGAAGACTTAACTGAAAACAGGGGGCAGGGTATATTCGTGTGGTCTTAACAGGGCAGAGGAGGTAGAACAAACACCATACATCATCTTGTTCCCAATTTAAAGGTAATTTTAGCAGCAGTCAGTGACTGACAACACTGGTAAAATCCTAAGCAGCAGCTTAACCACAGAAGTTTGTAGCAGTAAGAAATCCAGTGGCATTTAGAAAAATCAGTTAAAGCAGCTTCACAGGGCCAGTCAGACTTCCAAGTCTGAACACCCTCTGCTCCTAATGCCATTCAACAAACACGCTTCTTTCATTACAATTACATAAAGGGGAAGACTGGCAAGACAATACAAAAAAATAAAATATCAAGAATGGGAAAACCTACAGAATTCAGAAACCAGGATTCTGGAAAACCAAAGTGTTCGTATTTTATTTTACATTGTAGGCTTTCGCTTTTTATCCCTTTGAAATAGGTTTAGTTTTAAATTAATAAAGTCCATAAACTAATACATTGGTATGTTCTTTAAACATACATTATAAAAATTCGGACATTATACCATATTTAAATATCCCAATAATAAAAGAGTTAAAAGTAATGCTGGCTAATGTGAGGATGAAATGCCTAGATAAAATGTTGTGGCTCTAAGGAAATGTGTGGATTAGAGGAGAATTGAGAACGAAGCAGGTGATGCTTTAGTCTGAATCTGAACTGTCTTCCTTGTTGGTATGGTACTGGCTTACTGCTTCTTCCAAAGGAGCCATTGTACCATCCGGTCGCACTCCCATTGGTTTTATAAGCTCATCTCTGTAAGAGATTTAAAAGAAGAATATATATTAGCATATGCACACATATCAATTCACACGTGTATAATACAGTCACATACAGTATATGCTTTAGCGCATAATGAGCCTTTAAAAGGAAGTTATTTCTGCTAAAGCCCTCTGTTTTGAAGAAAGAGGAACAAAAAACCTTCCAAAATAGGTGGGAGGGGAAGAGCAGGATAGATAAAGACTTCATTCATGTAGGCCAAACCTACTTAGCCAATTAGAGACACCATGAAAAGTCAGTGCCTAATAGGCTCAAGACATGGAGCAGGTTCCCTGTTTTAGATACACAGGCTATCTTTTCTTCTGAGAGTTCCCTGACAGCCATTTCTTCCTAAAATCTCACCTGCTGTTCTGGCCCGTATGTGCCCAGGCAATTAAACCAATGATTTGATACATATTCACCCCGTTGAAGGAAATAAATCAGGTACAAGAACAGATGCTGCCTATACCACTATTAAGGGTAAGTACTTGTTGATTCATTTAAAAAAAAAAGCTGACTGATTCTAATACTATTGCTTTTGTTTGTGGCAGTTTAATTACAGGATTGACAGCCATTTTAATCTCTTCAAAGCTCCAAAGGCCTCTCAGCAGCTAATCCAATTATATCTACTCCACAAGCTACAGCCTCATCTAAGAGATGATTAATTATTGATTAAGCCAATCAAAAAGTATTAGCAAAGATTTATTTAATCCTTACTTTTTATCACCTAATTTATATGTGGATTATGGCAAAAGCTATAAGGGAAAAAATAACATTTTGATTTCCTGCTGAAAAAAAAAAAAAAAAGGAGAATACCTCTAAATATTCAGCTTCAATAAAGAAGCAGAGGTTTGATGTCTGTGTACCCCTTGCTTGAAAGGCAGCCCACTAAAACTACCATTTTAACACACATAACCATCCTCCCGAGTCACAGACCATACAACTCCATCGCACAGTGGGGAAGTGAATGAAAACCCTGGGCCTACTGTAGGAGAGGATCTGGTTCGAGAGCATCTTAGGAACCTGAATGTGCACAAGTCCATCGGACCTGATGAAATCCATGCACGGATCCTGAAGGAGCTGGCAAATGAAGTTGCTAAGGCACTGTCCATCATATTTGAGAGATCATGGCAGTCAGGGGAAGCTCCTGAAGACTGGAAAAGGGGAAATATAACCCCCATTTTCAAGAAGAGGAAAATGGATGACCCAGGGAATTACAGACCAGTCAGTCTCACCTCTGTGCCTGCCAAAATCTTGGAGCAGATTCTCCTGGAAGGCATGCTGAGGCACATGAAAAACAATGAGGTGCTTGGTGGCAGCCAGCATGGCTTCACTAGGGGGAAATCCTGCCTGACCAATTTGGTGGCCTTCTATGATGGGGCTACGGAACTGATGAACAGGGGTAGAGCAGTTGATGTCATCTACCTGGACTTGTGAAAAGCGTTTGACACTGTCCCACACAACATCCTTGTCTCTAAATTGGAGAGACATCAATTTGATAGGTGGGGCCCTCGGTGGATAAAGAGCTGGCTGGATGGCCACAGGCAAAGAGTTGTGGTCAACGGCTCAGTGTCCGGCTGGAAGCCAGTGACAAGTGGTGTCCCTCAGGGATCGGTGTTGGGACCG
>NDXB01006756.1:0-14598 GCA_002631895.1 Agapornis roseicollis | reverse complement strand
ATAAAGTTATATTTGTGAATGATTTTTCTTTCCCCCTTTTTTTTCCTTTTTTTTTTTTTTTTTTTTATTTTTTTTTTTTTTGCCTTCCTTCTCTTCCGTGTAGGGGGAAAACAGAAACGAGAACCCTAACCTCTGACAGCAGATCAATGAAAGACTGGACATGATGAGCCTGACCTTGATTTTCGTTGTTAGCACCTGATGATGGTGGGCATGCTTTAGAGTACTTACTGGAGAAGCAGCCCAGCAGCTGCATAAAACCCTTCAGCCTGAAGAGAGGCTCAGACATCAGACCTGGGTTCCAGGTTTCTCAATTCTCCTGCAGATTTAAGAATTGCTGTGTTATTTCAGCACAGTCTGTGTACTTGACTTACACTTATGCAGCATTGTTTCCATTAGTGTTATCAATTTAATTGTCAGTTACTATTTCTGTGTACATAGACTATATGGGACAAGATTGATCTATTCATGCTAATATAAGAGTAAATCATGGCACATTTTATTTGCAGCTTGGTTAACTGTGGTATTCATGGCAGCTCATCTGAATATTTTTTATGAAGTCTTTAAGTACGTGTAATACCGAAAACACATTCCCATTCAGTAGGTCTCATATAAGACGTTAAGCTCAACAGGGCAAATAGCTTCTAGAAAAATTCCATAAACATTAAGCATACATATTTATGCCACAGCATTAAGCTTGGTCGATTTGAACCTTACTGTATTGTGGTATAAGAGGCATCTTGTTTGCTTTTATTTACCTTCACAGTAGTAAATGTATTTTGGTTAACCACAATGGCAAACTTAGGCAAGACATTTGTGTCAACAGGTCCTTCTTCCCAACAGAGTAACTTTCTTAGTTTCTAGGGCAGCAGACTGGATTCTGAGTAATAAGGTTTTCATAAGTCTTGTTGTAAATCTGAAACCATAAATGTGTCTACTTTTTATTAATCCTGCTGCTGTGTTTGAGGCACAATAAGTTCTCTTTTAGATTTGATGGTTGCAATCTTGTTGGTTTTCCAGTTTTGATTGCTGTTGATTTAATCATTGCCAGCACCTCCTGCCAATCTTTTGACCTAAGTCACATTCCCTGGTGATGTCATTAACAGTGCCTAGAATTAAGTTGTTGATGGTGCCTGCTGGTATGCAGGTACCTAAACCTTTACCTGCTGGTAAAAGTTTTCATGCATACCTTCACATATCCCATGCAAATGTGTTTGAGAACAGTAGTAAGAAACTGGTTCTTTCCACAGCTGATCTTTAATTAGTAATTTTATTTTATAGTAGATTCAACAAAGATTTGGGCCTAGTGAAGTTCTGATTGGTACATTTATTTGCTTTTTGTAAATCAGGTTTTCAAATGCACCTCAAACAATGCTAACAATTAAATGATTTCTGGAACATTTCTTGCGTTCTTGCAGAGTACTTGCCTCCTAGTGAGGACCACAGAGTTTTTACCATAAGGAAAGCTTATTCATATTGTCAAAGTCAGCAGGCCCCCTATCCTTGGTGTATTTTTTTCCTTTTGAATATATTTAGAGTCGTATGCTGAACTACTTCTGAATGCTTCAGATAGCTATGTCTCATTTATTGTCCTGTTACGAATGATGCAAGATTATATCCCTTGTCTGCTGTGGGTGTAAATGTTAGTTTTGTGTGCTTTTTGAGGCTGCAGAAATCTGCTCAGCTGAAGCAGTGTTTAGGATCAAGGTCTAGTATTGAAATGAAAGTCGTATATGTACTTTCAAATTCAAAGTTCACTGTAACTTTGTTTAATATAATAGGAAATGGGAAGGAAGCTTAACAATGCTTCTTCCTTTATTATTTCTATTCACATCTCAGTGTCAACAGTTAGGACACAAATTCATGCATTTCATTAAAGGCACCACCATGTGACACAGCAAACAGGATTTTGTTATTTCAACATGTGTAAATGAAGGCTGGAACTGATCCAAGTTCCTTAATCTCAGCGGACAGCTGCAACTGCAAACCCAAAAATTAGTGTGTCCTGGACAGGTCTCAAATTTTCTTGAGTATTTTTCTAAAACTAAATCAAAGAACAACTGAACTTCAGTAATTCATTCCATCTAAAATATTGTAAAGAGCTTCTTCAGTGCTTGGAAAAAATGCCTACAATCCCAAAATTGTGGATACTTTCCTACTTTCTCCATAATCAGTTTGCATTCTCTTTCTCATGCATCAGGTTTCACAGTTTCTCTTGACAGTCTGAATATGGTTATATGGCAATTTTAAGGTCTCGCTTTCACACAGAACATCTTCCTAGAAACACTTGCTGAAAACTGTGGAAAGTAGGCTGGGAGAAATTATATTCAGAAAGGAGTAAAGCATTAAGAGAAGAATCCTGACCGAATGTCTTATTTTCTTAAATTTTACACTACATTTTTTTAGTAAGATGAACTCTTAAGCGACTTAGTATATATATATATATATTGCACAGGCATATGCATGTGTGTATGTGTATGCATACATTTGTACTATATGTATATCACACCTCCCATTCTTTGAAATGTTCCTGAATCTTAGAGCAAGCTGACCTGTTACAAAGGACTACTCAGATTGCTAGGTTTCAAAGAAAACTTCCCAGCAAAGGACAGGAAAAGAGCATATTCATTGAGAAATTTGTCTGCCTCTTAGCCTTCTACAGGAAGTGCAGGAACTGCAGGTTTTTGGAAGGACTTGGGAATATATCATGTTTGCAGGACATGCATGAGTTTCAGATCTTCAAGCTGAAGTTTAAATCAGGACTCACAATAAGGCGCTTTGCTGTGACACCTGTCTCACACCATTATCTTCTAGATCATAAACCTTGGTGTTTTTGTGAATCCAAAATACTGTGGGATCAGGCAGAGATTTTCTGCCAACAGCTACTTTAAAGCTGTTCCAAAAGATGACATTTGTGGTTCAGGATCTGTATCAGTCATGCTTCAGCTGTTCCTGCAGAACCAATAAGGTCAGGAAACTCTTATCTGTAGGCTCCTTCCTGCCTATTTATAAGTGAAGGACAGAGTTCTCATCTGCCACAGTGTCAGAAGGCTGGATTGCAAGATTTCTGAACTCAGAATTGGAGAGGTAGCATTTCAAAGATAGAAAGTGAAGACTTCAGATACTGAAGTATAAAGCATAAAACATAACTAAAATTAAATAAAAACAGGATAAAGAAAGTTTTGTGGCTGAAACTATTGCCTTTCCTTCCTGTTTAGAGATCTATGGACTTTCTTTCACCATCAGATCAATACAACTGTCCCATAAAGCCCAAACTCTGAAACAGCCAAGGATAAGTGCATTCAGGAGCCTCGGGGCTCATTAGGTGACTACATGTAACAACTGGAATGACTTGGACCAGAAGATAATGGATCCAAGTGAAAGAGTGCATGGGAAGGAAAAAGGAAGAAATGCATGAAGAGAGGCTGGATGGCAAAAATAATTGTAATATCCTAAGGAAGTAAGTGTAACAAGAGGAAAGATATATGCCGAAGCATGAAGCTGACAATAGGATAAGAGCAGAAAAGACAGCAAAACCAAAAAAACTCTTTCATAAAATTCTGACTAAACAGAAAGCACTCCTAAATTAACTTGTCAGACATGATAAAGGACTGAACGGGTGTTTGGGCTGGTATTTCACCTACAGCAGCAAAATGCCAGGAGCAATTCTGACTCATGTGTTTATGAGTCAATTCTTCATCAGATAGCTGCTAGAACAAGAACTATTTCACACGAAAATGTATTTTTGTGCTGATCTAAACAAATTGAAAACATTTTCATTTGTTTTTCATAAGCAACGCAGATGTTGTTTGGCAACTTCCATACAAAGCACCGTAGATAAAAACCGTAACAGCACAGCGGAAATGGATGAAGTCTATTTTTCTTTATTCTATTTTTTTTTTTTTTTTTTTCAAANGACAGGAAAACCTTGGATTCATTTATTTTCTCTTTGGAAAATGTTGTTTTGTGGGTTTTGATCTTGCTTTTTTTTTTTTTTTTTTTTTTTTTTTTTTTTTTTTTTCTTTTTTTTTTTTTTTTTATATTTTTTTTTTTTTTTTTTTTTTTCCAGAACCGAAGATCTCCGAAGTTTTACACACTCTTTGCCAGGGAATGAGGGGAAATTAAATGAGGTTAGGGTCTCTGTGTTTCTGACGTTTCATCCATCTCACATGGAAACAAAAGAAAAAACCTCTGGAGATTTCTTTCTCATGCTGGAAAATCCAGTAGGCAGGAAAGTACATTCTGTTAAATCCACTGAACGGTTTAAGTTTATTCAGTTGTACTGCATATGTACTTTTTGCAGATGTAAACTAGCAATAGAAAAACTAATATCAGAGTTTACAAAGAATGTGTAGCCCACATGTGAATTGTGGTGCAGAAACTTCCAATTTTGATAGCTAAATGATGTGGTCCTTATACTAAATGTTTTGTTTCCACAAGGATTTGAAGCTTACATGCATAAATCATGCTATTTGTTCATCCAGGACATAAATTGAACATTATTAGGCACAAATAAATTTTGGAGTGAAATTGCCTCTACTGCCTTCTTTTCTGCTCCCTGACCTACACACACATATTCTTGATAAACCTACAGATAACATGGCAATTAAACTATGGACTGCATTCATATATTACATAGTTGAGGGCCAGTCCTTTCTCTAGTAATATCACTCAAGACTATTTCATTTCGTTAACCTTAACTAACTCCTCTTAATATCTCATAACTCCTCTCAAAATTTCATACGATTTTTCAGCCTGTTTGGCATTGAAGTCTTTGAATACAGACAATTAATGTCTCCCTTTAGATATGTCATAGCCAAGCTATGTATATATTTAGCCAGTTCATCTTTCCTCATAAATTCAGCAATTTAATAATTGTTTTGCTGTTCTCTGAATCCATTCCAGTTTGGCATAATCATGCTTATAGTAAGAGGCTCAAAACAGTATAACAGTATTTTTTTTTCGGTATGGTCTCACCAGAACCATATGGACAAGGTTATACAACCTCTCTCCCCCATTACCTAATGCCCTGCAGCTTGTAATTAATTTCTTTCTTGCTACCATATCACACTGAAAAGTCACATCAAATGTCTTTTATGTGTCTCTTTCAAAATCTTTTTCCATATCTCTCCCTTCTTTTCTTTCTTTCTATACATTTCTCCTTTTGTCCTCATTTGGCAGTAAGTCATTCCCTAGAACTGTTTACATTGTATGTTTCCAGTTATAATGGATGATGGCTTAAAATACTAGTAAGAGATTGGAGAAGTCTGTGCTTACTTTCCTGCTTATGGAAAAGGAGGCAATGTAACTTTCTATCACTAAATGGTTCTGTAAGCATAAGCGCATTTAACCACTGCAAAACACCTGTATTTGCTGGTACCTGGGTTGTTTAACTGCTATACATGAAGTTCTATTGTCATGTTTTTAATTTCAGTAACTATTTTAATATTTTTTTCTATTCTTTGCACTGTTTACCCTTCCTGATTTGTCTGGGATTTCACAGAACCTACTCCTGAGAACCTGCCAAATATATTTGTAAGTTTAGCATGACTCTTGATAGGTTGGTACATAAAATAAAAGATGTGTTGACAAAAGAAAAGGAATTCCCAAACGCCTGAATGTCTGAGTGACTGTTTCTTCAAATAAACATTTCTGAGAAGCACAGATTCACTAGCAACTGGTGCAGTTCTTGTACAAGGCAGTAAAAATATCCACTTTGTCCTACAGCTTGCTGGTACTTAGAGGTGTAACTGTCAGCCTTTAAAATTACTGCAGTGGGTGGGCTGGTTGCTCCTGACAGCAACTGCCAAAGCATTAATGCTGGCTTCTGAGTATATCAAACTGGAAAATACCCCAGCTATTTATTTATCAGGTAAACTCATGTCTACATCCATGAGTTGATATGCTCAACATATATGCATCTGTGTACAGGGCTGTGAGTCTGAGAACCGGCCATGAGAATTCAAAAACCATTTTAAGAAAAAATGTTCTCTGATGTTTCCAGAAAGACCCTTTTTTGTCAGACATTCAAGTCCATATGAAGGCAGAAGCTCTATGTATGTCTATTTCACTTTAAAATAAAAGCTCACCATGCTGTATGCATACTTACAAGAATAACTTTGTAAGAAAAAACTGTGTTGCGAAACTTATTATAAGACCATGAAAAGAGATAATTATAAGACCATGAAAAGAGACCTCCAGTAAGTCTATCCTTTTTAAGAACTAAATGTTATCCTTCCCAATGTGAGTTTTACCACTACCTGAAATGAAAGCTGCACGCTTACATGGATATTCTTGAAACAAAGACAGCTGTTCTCTACACTGAGGAAGGACTATGGGTTGTTTCATCCATTACAGGAACCAGCCTGTTCACTGCTGAAAATTGTGCATCTATGTCTTCAGTAAATAATTATGACTCTATAAATGCAAAGGTTTCAGCAGCAGCAGCAAAAATGTCAACTAGCTGCTGCAATGGTTAGTTGCATGGCTGTGAGATACTTTTCCTGCTGTCAGGCATGAACTTTCAGCCACAAACAAGCTGCTGCATGAAGGTTCAGCCACAAACAAGCTGCTGCATGAGTCCCCAGTGGCATATATGAATGTGAAAAATCACCGTCTTTGTTTATGTCACCCGAAGTCAGCACCAGTTACTGTTTCTACAGCTGAACTAAAATGTTTTCTTTATCTATGTTTACTCTAGTAAAAAAAGTGTGCATGACTATAATGATTCAAGTTTATCTTAATTTTCTGTCTTTCCAGTTAGCAAGCTCTGTGAAGTTGTCAGTGGGTAAATATGAGCAAAAGGTTACCTTTAACCTGGGAGTAAAATACATAGGCACATCAACAACTAAGTGTACTTTGGGCCCTGCATCTAGTGAACCATTGATTTCACCACTTAACCCCAGAAATGGATCTTGTCACATGATTTTAAGGGTGGTTATTACAATATGCTGGATTTAAGATGCATCTCGCTTTCAATAGCTATGAAACAGCCTTCACTAAACTCTTCAGGATGTTGTGATATTTGACTTCTGCTGGTGTATGAGTAAAGGGAATGCCTTGAGGTGTCAGATAATGAGATAGTAAGAACCTCCCACTGTGCTGAAATTCAAGGGAGAAATTCTTAGCAAATTTTTCTTTTATTATCTGTGGGCTTGCACTTGAGAATGTCTCTGTAAGCCCTTCTTTCTAAACAGCACTAACTGGCACTATGGAACAAGGTTTTAATTTGCTCAGAAATTAAGCTGACAACTGTCAAATAAAGAAACTCCTACCTGTCTGAACCAATCCCTGGTTTTGACACATGGTACTGGCTGTTGCTTCATTTGGAAATATCACAAATGCTATGTTTTGTAACTGGCAGTCTAATTACTGTCTAGTGATTAGCACTTGGCATAATAGGCTGTCTCCTGGGTTGCTTTAGCTGCTAGTGCTTTGCATGAACATTTCATAAGTTAAGATCATAAAACGGAAAGCTAAATTAATTCACAGGCATGAATGGACCTGAAAAGTTTAACCTTGACCACATTTTTCCAGCTGATCATCATTCCCAGTAACTTCTTCTTGTTACAGCACATGCACATACTTTCAAAAAGAAAACTTCTATCACCAAAGCCACTAAAATACAAGTATCTGTGCACACAGGTTTTAGGTAGGCAGAAGCCTGCTCTTCCTCCCTACTGGCCTTAAAAACGCTCTTTTGTTTCAAATTGTATAACTCTTTCGGCAGTTACAGATGTGCCAAGAGTCCGGTTTTGGCTGGGATGGGTTTTCTTTGTATCAGTTACAGGGGACCCTGCCAATGTCTCAATTCTGCTGGCTGCGGAGCACTGTTGATCTCAGAGTGCAGCAGCACCTCTCTTGGCTGTTCGTTGATGGTTGTTTCAGCCTTACTCATGGCCTCAGATGTACAGGCCTGCTGCTTCTACCTATTCCCACATCTCAGGACCGCAGCTACACGCAGCAGAAGATGTCAGCCATTGTTGAGGAGGTGGCCAGTGAGGGACAGAGTACTGGTTGTCTTGAAACAAGAAGAGCCAGACTGTCAAATGCCTCAGTGAATGCATGCTGGCAGAGGCAGAGCCCATGGAGAGTCCAGAGGCAAAAGGAAAGCCAAAAGGGATCCAGTAAATAGAAGAGGACTATAAATCGCCTGAGGTCATTGATGTTAGAGAATGGGTCCTGTGATATTTTGCATGGCATGGCTGGTTTTGCCAACATGAACAATGATTTGTTCTCAGCCCTTCAGTTGGTGGTGTTCTAGAGAAAACCTCTGTTAAAATCATTTTGCAGCTAGTAGGCTAAACCTACCACTTGCTCACAAAACATTTTACCTCTAGATTATTCCAGAAAATTCAGCAAGCCAGATTTTGTTCAGAACATCAGTTCAGAAGTGCCACAATGTAGGGAGCAGGAGGGGCAATGTGATTGCTCAGATCTGGTCATGATGAAAAACCTCATGCGATTACACTTAAAGTGACTGCTGTTCTACAGTGTGGGAGTGACAACAAGGAAAGGGCCAGAAACATTCCCTCCTATTGACAGTATGTGCTGTTAATCCTACTAAACTCCAGAGGTTGGAACAGTAGTCAAATGATTGTCTCCCAGACAAGGCGCTTATGATAGTATTATAATACCAACAGACCAAAACAGAAACCATTGGCCTAGGAAATGTTATTAGCTTACCTAATTAATTAATGTCACAATATTAATTAGGTTGGGAACAGCTATTTTACAGATGTGAAGAGCTCTTTGTAGCTGTGCCACCATTACACATATCAGCCATGGAGATTTGGCAGTATTTGCCCATTTAGGTACCTCAGTTCTAGGGCAGCCTGAACAGGACAGCTGACCCCACCACATGGACATCAACAGGCCTGGAGCTGGGCTGCTGTTTTTGTACTAGGCTGGTATGTGTACTAAACCATTTCTTTTTCAAAATGTCCCTGTTGGACTTTCAGAAAAATTGACAGCTTCTAACCAAAGACTCTGGCTGCCTGTGATTTTTTTGCCGTAAGAATTCAAGTTCAGGGAAATTATCCTGCTTTCCTGTAAAATTATGAAGGAATCATTTGGCCTACTTACTGCAGGAGCTGATCACCTTTTCACACATCTCTAAAGACCTGCCAGGCCAAGCATCCAAAGCCGACAACAGAAGATGGCTGAGCAAGAAAGCAGATTCTTACCCCTCTTTTGTGTTTCTGTCTTCCTCAAGTGTTTTAAAATAGAAGCACCAACAACCAAGTATCAGAACCTGAACCTTTACCCTAGTTATTTTAGGCTGAACCATTTTGACATCTGTCTTTAGGGAGTGTTTATGTGTGGTTTAAAAATGATCCAGGCTGCCAATAGATCAAAAAGCAAACAGCAATAAAGGTCGGGCTATTTTTGTTTGTTTTATTCAACATGCTTTGTAAAAAGAGAGCTAGCTGGCTAATGAAATTGCATATAAACCTGTTCTGTGAATCTGCCCATAAACACAAAATCCAAGTTCAGTTTTGAAGAGTGACTGGTAAGGAATTACACCATTACTGAATCATGATTATTTGGACAACTTTCCTCTCTTTCAGAGAATGCTAATAAATCATAAAGTTGTGGATTTTAGCTCAAATGATTAATCATAGCAGAAATCTGATCTCTCTTCTTTATTGGTCGTTAAGTTTGGGAACAAGAAGAATACTCTGTGTGAAATATTGCTTGTCTTGTATGCCCTGTAACCTACAGCAGGCAGTAATTGGGCCACCAACCAGAAACAAGGCTGCCCGGGACTCACAGTATGCTAACAGCTAGAGTGGGTCTGTGTAAGAGAGGATTTCAGATCGTGAATGGATATGGACAAGGAACTGATCACTTCCTTATCAGACATAAGGAGAGAGAAGTAAAATTTTCCCTGAGGTATGGCCACAGTAGTGAAACCGTGCACTGCTGCTCTCTGCAAGTTAAATTTCCTTTCTGTTTGCAACACATGATTCAGGCAACCCAACATAAAACTAAACAGAAAGAACTACAGAGAATGTTTCACAAAGTTACTCTAAAAATTGTCCAGCAAATATTTCCACATCCAAAGGAAATTAGGGTCGGTTTGTGATAGGACACAACACACTGGTATAGTTACAATTTTTTGTACACAAGCAGCAGTGCAAATAATGCTAACTAATGGAACACAGGGACACCTCTCTACTACTGCTTCTTCCCCCAGTGTCCCTATCAAGGAATATTCCACCCAACAACACAACAGTTGCTTTTTGTAGCAACAAGCATTATACAAACACTGTTACTCACCCTTCAGCCATGTATCAATCAAGCATCACTCCAGATTGTCCTCTTCACATGTGCCAGCTTCTCCCTCCCAATTTACCTTTTAGGGTGGGTGCAGTAGATTAACATCCACTTTAAAAATAAATAAAATTTTATTGTTTTTGAAACGGCTCATTCCCCCTAGGTGTCTTCAGTTTAGTAACTGAACGCCAGTGCATTTCAATATTTACCCCTACAGCAAGATGAGATGGCAGCTAAAGAAGTAGCAACTTTGGAAAGTATGATGGGGTATTTTTGGCTTCTATTATTCAGAGCTGCAAGGACAAATAGCAGGAAAAAAGTTTTGATGTTTGAAATCTCACTTGAACACATTGTTAGGATATAGGCTATGAAAAGATGGGTCAGTGGTTTTCAAATAAACCAACTGATGCAAACTTTAAATAAGAGTCTTGTGCCTTATTGAAGCAGTCCTATGGGAGACTACTTAATCTAAGTACTTGAGAGCTACTGGGAACTAGCCAGTACCTCTTCCTTTGAAGGCTGGATATTCACCTCTTCCTCTGTATGTGTAGTTGCCATGAAGACAGGAAGATCATGCATAGCCTGTGTCCAGCAGGTAGATACAGTCATTACAAGCAGTGCTGTTGTTCGTCTTTCAGGATTAAGTGATGAAAGGAGAAAGGCTGTGGACTTCAGGCTGCTGGTATTAGTCAAAGAGCACTGCACAAAGCTGATCAGTAATCAGTGAAAATAATGGGTTTCTGTTTATTTCCTAGAGGACAGAAACATTCCACTCCGTAAAACATAAAGCGCTAATAGCACTAATTGTCAAGTTTATTGGCAACTTGTTAAAATATCAAGTATTAAAGAAACATTCTGGGCTGGGTTCCAAGCTTGGTAACATTAGCGTAAATTATGTTAAAACATAACTCTGTGTTTACAACAGAACTGAAAATCCATGCATTTGATTGAAACAGCTATCACATACATCTGTTTCTTATCATGATGGCTTTTAATCACAAAAATGCCTTGGCCACACTGATTTGAGGAAACTTGCACTCTCTCTGTAGTTGTTATGTAGGTAAATATTGTGATTTAAGTGCTAAAATGCACATAGTTGAAAAATAATTATCCATAGTATTAGCCAAGAAAAACTTGGCAAGCACTCTAATGTCATAGAGCTGGAAAGTTATAAAGCACCTTTATTTTCGTAAATAAGAAAGATTAGATAAAATATGTCAGTCAAGGACACCTCTTCAATTACAGTTAGGTAAAACTACCTTTATGGTTTATATTTTTTTTTTTTTTATTTCTGTGACTTTTCTCTGAAGGAAGCAATAACAACTGAGCATGCTTTGAACAAGTACTACAAAATATTTAAGGAAAATTAATTCCTGTGTGTGCTAAATCAGACCTGAACTTCAGATGTTATTTTCTAAGTTCATTTAAATGAAAGCAAACACACCAGGCTTGAACACTCAATTATTATACTTCATATACTGCCATCATTGAAAAATTCCCTCGGTTTCAAAAAAATTTGGAATTAGAATAGTTTTACAGTTCTGGTATGTTTTTGAATGGATACATTCTTAGAGATAGCCATTTGCTAACAACAATACAGAATATACGAAATATACTAAAAATAAAATAAATTAAAATTCAGCTAGTGAATTGTTCACTGCAATTCTCTCTCCTTCATTTTAAAAACTAAAATTCAAACATTTTAACATAAATATTAAATCACTACTGTTTTAAAATGCAGCAGTTATTTCTTAAGATGCAAAATATAGGTTCTTCACATGAAAAGCATTCAGCATTTACCTTTCTGCATTGGTAGCATTGACAGCAGTGATTCAGGGATTTCTGAATGTCACAAAGAAAACTTTTTACATAGATTTTTCTTAGAGGTAGCTTAATGAAGTTTGTTCTTCATTGTACTGTAAGATAAATAGCACCAAATCCTAGGCAACTTTAGCTAAAATAAATATGTTTTGTACTTTGTGGAAGAAAGGGGTTTCTTTATCACTATTAAATACAAAGTGTCCCAAGTTTGTTATCAGTGCATGGTGAATGTTTGCCTTAAGATGAACTTAGTATCAGCAACCTTACAAATGAGCAAATAAAAAACAGGCACTGATAAAAATGTGCTGAAAAACGCTCCTTTTGTCAAGTGCAGTTAAATCTCACTGTGCATGGTGCTCTGTTGCATTCTGGGGGCTAGACAGGACTACTCCATTTGCAGAACATTCTCTTTCAGATTCCCAGGACCCAGTGGAGACCTGGGAAGACTCAAGAGCTCTGGTGACAGACACTGGAGATGTATTATCTTTAAATGAAGTGGTTTAGGGCCATTCCAACCTGAATTTGCGTATCCAGGTCTTTTTGTTAAGCCCGGAGGACATCCAGCTGGTGTTCTGGAACCACAAACCTCCTCATTTTGCCTCCTCAATGTGCTGCAGTGCTGGCTTAGATAGTGCACCTGTAGGATTGAGAGGGAATTTCCTCAACCCCACCCCACTCCACTCATTTGCTTTCAAGCCTGACCTATCTTGTTCTGCTGGGATTGCCAGCAAAGGCTTAAGTCATGGTAATGGCATTTTTTATCTTTATGCAACTGAGAATAAAATTGAAGTACTAATTAATTCTACATGCAGCCTGGAACAATCACCAAATCTTGACATGCTTGACATGCTTTGCCCCTTTCCAGTTCAACTCAGTGATCTAAAGCCAAACAGTTCTGTTTCTCAATATTAATTCCATTATCTCAGAGAAACTGGTTTTCTCCAGCTGTGTAGCAGTGGAAAACCAAGTAAATATGTCTTTTTTTTACTTTCTTTCAAGTTAAACTGAGGCAGCGCTTTGAAAGAGTTAAATCTATATATGACATAAGACTTTGTTCAGCGAACTTCTCAGCTCTATAGGTTTGCTCTGAAAATTTCATAGATTTCTGCAGGTCAGCTGCTGCAGATGCTGAATGGATCATAAATGCATGTCTGGAGCTTAGGCTCTTTTCCTGGGTGCCTTATGAAGGTTAGACTTACTCCTACCCCCACCTTCTGCCCTGCATCAAATGCTGTCCACTGTACTCTGTTTTAATGCTGATAAAACATCGTTGCCATGAATTTCTTTCTAATGAAAGTCCAAAAAAGGAAGACACAAATACCTGTAACTCACCCTTCTGCTCTCATCCCTCAGATCCTGAGGAGGACCAGAATCAGGACAAGCTGGAGGGAACGTTCTACTGGGATACAGGCTGCTGACAGACACTGCTGTGCAGGGATGGTTCTCAGACATCTGGCTGCTGTCTCTCAAAAGGCCATCGTGTTCCATTTGGATTGACAAGGCTGATGTGGTTCTGTTTCAGACGCCTAGAGCCACAACTCAATGGATACATGCCCTTTGAGGGTCTCCTTAGTGACTTGGTTTTGCATTCTCTGGGCATCCTAAGCTCCCAGGAATGTTTTTAAAATCATAAGTCTAATCAGAATATCTTAATAGATACAGATAAGGAAAAGGAACTGCGAGGAAACTTTGAAGGAAAAGAGAGGCTTATGAAAGGTGCAAGCAAGGACAGGAGGCCTGGGATGAATACAGGGATGTTGTCTGATAAGTCAGGGACCAGGTTAGGAAAGCTAAGGCCCAGTTAGAGTTAAACTTAGCTAAGGATGTGAAAGATAACAGTAAGGGATTCTTTTGATACACTGCAAATAAAAAGACTAGGGACAATGTGGCCCCCCCTCCAGAAGCTATTAGGAAAACTGGCTACCGTGGATTTGGAGAAGGCTGAGGTTCTGAATGACTTCTTTGCCTCGGTCTTCAATGGCAAAGGTTCTCACCACACCACCTGAGTCTTCGAAGGCGGACACAGGGACTGTGAGAACGAAGACCCTAAGCCCACTGTAGGAGACGATCTGGTTCGAGACCATCTTTAGAACCTGAAAGTGCACAAGTCCATGGGACCTGATGAAATCCATCCGTGCATCCTGAAGCAGCTGGCGAGTGAAGTTGCTAAGCCACTGGCCCTCATATTTGAAAAATCATGGCAGTCAGGTGAAGTTCCCGACAACTGGAAAAGGGGAAATATAACCCCCATTTTCAAGAAGGGGAAAATGGATGACCCGGGGAATTACAGACCAGTCAGTCTCACCTCTGTGCCTGGCAAAATCTTGGAGCAGATTCTCCTGGAAGGCATGCTGAGGCACATGAAAACCAACAAGGTGCTTGGTGACAGTCAGCATGGCTTCCCTAGGGGGAAATCCTGCCTGACCAATTTGATGGCCTTCTACCTGGACTTGCGCAAAGCGTTCGACACTGTCCCACACGACATCCTTGTCTCTAAATTGG
>NDXB01006755.1:0-24152 GCA_002631895.1 Agapornis roseicollis | reverse complement strand
AAAAAATAAAAAAAAAAAACAACCAAAAACAAAAAAAAAAAAAAAAAAAAAAAAAAAAGAAAAAAAAAAAAAAAAAAAAAAAAAGACTTTTATTAAAAAAAAAAAAAAAAAAGCAGCTTGGAAAATATGTTGCTTAAAATCAACCCCCATTTAAAAATATTAGTTCAAGATGTTGTCACTTCCCAAGCCAGGAGACATTGGGAGCACAATGCAGGAAGCCTGTCCAGCCCCCGCCTTCCCGTCGGACAGGGACAAGCTATTGTAGCATGGGTGAGATAAAAAGGGTTCTGAGCACCCAGACAAAACGTTCCTTCGGCTCTGCACAGCACACATGTAACCCCGGATGTGCCCTGCAGTGACCACAAGGATGGAAAAGAGGTTCATGAGCCTTTTTTCAGTTACACTTCTATGAACTCACTTGTTTGGGGCATGTTTCAGTGGCAAGTACCCAGGTAAAGCCCATTTCTGCCTGTTGGCAGTGGGATGTGGCTAAAGGGGGCTGCCACTGACCTCTTCATCCCCCTGGCCACCCTCAGCTCAGGGCTGGGCAAGCTCCAGACTAGTCCCTGATGGTATCAGCAGCAGATGAAACCTACAATACAGCAATACAATCCTGCAATGCAGTATGGAATTGAATAGGAATACACCTGCCTGCACCTTGCTTCAAAGGCAAAACCGCTGTCAGTGTTTGAGGCTCCGTATTTGAGGCTACCTGAAAGGCAAAGCAAAGAGGAGGTCAAGCCATGGGACTGCCATATAGAGATGCTGCAGCATGCTGATCCCAAGTAATGTACAAGGGTAAAGAGTCAACCATGAGAGGCACAGGAATAAATAAACTTTTTAAGTGAGCAGGAATACTGCACTCTGTGAGTGTGACACACACTGAGAGCACGGAGGCATGACTATTTGTTATACATTATTCTGCTACTGCAGTGACCAGTGCAATCACATTCACAATGTATTTAAAAGGGGAAAGGAGAGAAGAAGAGGAATAGCTTTTTTTTTTTTTTTCTACAACTTCAGGACAGGTTTAAATATCTTTAATGTCAATAGGCATCTTTCTAGTGCTTTCATTATGTTTCAGCACATATCCTGCTTGCAGCAGAGCAATAGGCAGCTAAATACACCATCACCTTTACTTAGCAGTTAGTTCCAGTATGAGAGAGGAATAACTCATATTTGGGAGTCAATAAATAGCCTACTAACCCTGTGGTGTCTTTCTTTCATCCTGAGGTTTTTACTGCAGTGAGCCAGTTCTCAGTGTGTAGAATATGGACTCCAAGGGAATTTTTTGGTAAAACAGTTTTAAAGCAACTCAAATCTGATCTTTCTCCATTTTTAGCATTGCAGCTCTTTTCAGTGTCTTGTAAATTAAAATATACAGGATTATAGTGGGAAATAAAGGCTTACAAGGCACAAGTGTGTCTTATAAGTGCAAGATCTGTTCTCAACGCATATTTTAGTGGAAAGAACCATCTGTTCCTTAGCAGTGCTTAGGTTAATTGTTTTACTCAGTAATCTTGAAGGTCTTTTCTTTTCCAGCCTAAGTGATTCTACGAGGAACTTCAGGAATTGTGTCATTCAGTAAGAGATTTTAATAGGAATTATAGAGTGTACAGAATACTTTTTTTCTCAGTACAACCTGTACACATTTCTGAGGAATAACAAAAACATAGTTCAAAAGGTCTAAAACATAGTCTGAAATATATTCTCGAATATTACAGCACTGGAGCTGGATCTCTCAGGTCTTCTGTAGACAGTACTGTATTTCCTGTTTCTAATGGTACCAAAGTCTTGGCTCTAACTTGTGACAGTGAATGCAAGAAGTTACAAACCCCTTCAAGCCATAAATAGCAAGGTGATTTGGTTCCTTCATGTTTACCATGACTTTAAAACTAGTAGTACGGAATCTATAAGGCTGGTAAGTTGATTATGAAGGGTTGTGAATATAAACCGGAACTTGGAAATGGGGCTATAAACCAGGCCAAAGCTATGCTGGCTCTGAAGAAGCAATGGTTAGGAGCAAGGCTGCCTGAGTCTATGCCAGAGAAATTCTCATTTGAACCAATCACTCCACGAAATCCACTGCACCTTCTCTGTGTTTCAGCAGCTTCCACAGAGGCAAGGCAGCACAGTGGGACGTATTATTGCTCATGCAGTCTGATCACAGAACCACCAGGTTGGAAGGGACCTCTAAGATCACCAAGCTTGCTGCTGAGCACCAAGTAAGAGCAAACCATACCACGTTTCCAGCCTCCAGTTCAGACTGGAGCATTGCACACAGGGTGCCACAGTGGCAAAAAAGCAGACAGTCCCTGCCCAGGGAGGTAAAGCTTGCTCTGCAGGAACCTTGATGGCCCTGGGTTAACCTGGGGCTTGACTTTGAAAGGACCCATTCACAGTCCTCGCATTTGAGTCTGTGTCTTGATTTTAGTTCATTCACCTTGAACAGATGCATAGCCCAGTAACATCACCTCTGGCATTAGCACCGTGTTACACACTGGGGTTTTTGGTAGGTTATCTCAAGTTTGCTGTTCTGGTTCAGGCCTTCCGCTGGCCTCCTTGCAAACATCCCTGTAGGTGAAGCTTGGGTCTTCTCAAGGCCCTGGTTACCCAGATTATTAACACAGGATGCCATAAAGCACTTTGTATGGAAACCTCAAGCAATCAGGGCCTGTTGGATTCACAGCATGCTTGTATGTGCACTACAGCTTGGGAGGCTGAACATGACCTTTTCTGTTTGTTGGATGGGGGTTACCTTTCATGGTTTTCTAGGTGCAAATGGGGTCTGTGCACCAAGCAGGACACCCAGGCAACGTCACAGAGCCCATGAGGGATGCTGATGAGCACCGAGCTGAGTAAAGGAAATCCAGTTCATGCAGAGCACCGGCTTGCAGCAGCTCCCGAGCCTTGACCTTATGAAGTGCAGCTCTTGGCAAAAGGCTGCTGTTTGCTTCCGCTTCCCTTTTCTCTGGAGCCGCGGCTTTCATCGCAGCGAGTGCCACCCCTGCGCGTTCTGGCTCGTGCTCCTGGGGGACGCTGAGCTCCCGTCAGCCTCCTGCCAGGAGTTCATTAATTACAGGAACAGAAGGGCCGCCTGCGCTGTGCCAGCATGTGGCTTCCAGGTCCTTGATGGTGTGTGTTTATGCAACTGCGGGCAGTGCTGGCGTCTGCTGTGCCGTGCGGAGTGACAAGGCAGTGACAGTACATGCACAGGGGAGCTCATCCACTGCTTACGTGAGAGCATCCTGCTTTCATCATGCCAGGGAGGGGCCAACGTCAGCACTCTACGTGATGAAGTCACTCCACCGGTGCCATGCTGTACATCCCCTGGGGTAAGTGCATGGACAGACTTAGCCAATCTGAGGGGATTCGTGTTTTGCTTGATGCAGCTGACCAGTAGGCCACTGCTGATGTCAGTGAAAACAGAGATCAAACTGAGCTGGCTGTAGAGAATCACACAATCCCAGACTGGTTTGGGCTGAAGGAACCTTAAATCTCATCCAGTCCCAACCTCTGCCACGGGCAGGGACCCCTTTCACTGGAGCAGCTTGCTCCAAGCCCCTGTGTCCAACCTGGCCTTCAACACTGCCAGGGATGGGGCAGCCACAGCTTCTCTGGGCACCCTGTGCCAGCGCCTCAGCACCCTCACAGGGAAGAGCTTCTGCCTAAGAGCTCAGCTCAGTCTCCCCTGTTCTGGCAGGTTCAAGCCATTCCCCTTGGCCTGTCCCTACAGGCCCTTGTCCAAAGACCCATATCTTCAATATGGCCTCCAGAGCTCCCCACCATCCCCAGCCCCACAAGAGATTTTTGCCTGCATTTCACAGGTAGCAAATGGTAGGTAAGAGTCAGCGGCTTGGTCAGCACCAGCCACGGTAGCTCCACTGGATGCTGTGGACTGACACCAGTTTGCACCCTACAAAGACTCAGTGACTCCTGATGGCTGTGAGTCATCCACATTCCAAGTGAAAAGTAGCCCCATTTCAAGGCAGTTTAAAAATGTCAAAGTAGAGCTTAGTTTCTTGACCGCTAGCATCAAACCCAGCCAAGCAGCTATCTGCAGTTTCAGAATGCCTCGAGAAGATTTATAGATGTCATGAAAGCACTATTCCATCTCCCTGGTGATTTAGCCTTCCACTTGCTTTTTAACTTCAGTCCCTCTTTAGATCCTGTGGAGACAATGCTAAAGCTAAACACAGAATGAGCTCACACCATCTGTAAAGTCTTTGCTCCTGGAGATGCTGTGTTTAACTTAGGAAGACCCCTACCAGGGCAGCAGGAGTTCAAGCGAGAAGCTCTGTAATAAATGTGTTTTAAGGGTGTATGCACTGAACATCACACTTGCTGGTGACCATGCCAGGATTTGCTACAAAGAATAGAACCAAAATAGAAACGCATTTCATGAGCAGATGTCAACCTTTTTTAATGGTAGACTGAAACAAAGCTTTATAGGAAAATAGAGGAATGAGACTGGAAAAATTTAATATAATGATCACAGCAGTGCTGGAAACTTCAAAACACAGCATTATAACCATTGCATGTAAGATGAATAGTCTTCTAAACAATAGTTTCTATGTCAATAACCTCACTAATAATGATCAGTGCTTTTATACTTGGCAATAAGATATTATCCTTGCATTGTACTTATATGCCTAACATGCATCTAGAGTCATAGAATGTTTTCTGTTGGAAGGGACCTTAAAGATCATCTGGCTCATGATGCAATGTGCTGTTAAGAATGAGGGGTGAGATGTTCTCACCTGCCATCTGAAAAAGGATCAAGCATTTTAGTACCATAAAAAGAGTGTTTGCAATATACTTGTGAGTGGTCTACAACACCCAAACCACTGGAAACAATGGGATGGAGTAACTGGAGAACCAAAGTGGTGTGAGAGAGCTTGGAGCAGAGCCCAACCATAGCATGTGTACAGAAGGAAGGACTGTTGACAGGGAAGTATAAGCTTGAACTGACAAGCTTGAATGGGTGGCAGCTGAGCTCTGCAACTGCTGCCAATAACTTGGACCTATATAGCCAAGAGGCCTGTGCTCCTCCAAGACATGCATGAATTTAGGAGACTGCTTCTTCTTCTTACAGTTTTCCAGTCTTCCAGAAAGATATTCCTTCTCCCTGGTACTCAGTGCCAGGACACACAGGGATGGCTCAAAGCTGCATTCACCAGGGGACGTTTGGATTTGATATGAGGAAACATTTCCTTAGCAAGAAGGTGATCAAACCCTGGAACAGGCTTTCTAGAGACGTGTTTGATGCCCCAACCTTGTCAGCATTGAAGAGGCATTTGGGCAATGCCCTTAATACTGTGTTCTAGCTCTTGGTCAGCACTGAAGTGGTCAGGCAGTTGGACTAGATGATCATTGTAGGTTCCTGCCAGCTGAACTGTACTGTTCTGTTCTGTTCCATTCCATTCTGTGCTGTGCTATGCTATGCTGTTCTGTTCTGTTCTATTCTCCTAACAGTTCTATATCTGACTTGAGTTGAATAACAGACTGTTATTTGCCTGAAATGCCAAGGGTTTTTTAGCTCCAAAACCACATTCAAGGACACACATCACAAAAGATACAAGTGACAACTTGATTTTATGTTTCAGATGCTGTTTCAGGACAGATGTTCACACACATGAAGACAATGCACATGGGTTGCCAGAGACAGGTTGATGCAACCCTGAGTTTGGTGTAAAAATTCATTTGAAGTCTGGTAAAGGCAAGTTGGAGAGCTACAGAAAGCTGCAAATCCCCTATGCCTTGTGGAGAGCTCTGTGCCACTGACACTGCATGGGGAATACTGGTTTCTGGCTCACTCCCATGTCTCTTGTGACAAGGAGCTAATGGCACAGTGAGTATCCAGCATGGTTGCTATGAACTCCATCTCTCCAGCCGAGTTTGCTCATAGAGTTTCTTGCAACATCATGAATTAGGGGCTGTTTACCTTCCCGGTGAATGTCCTTCACCCAGGCGCAGCAGGGAGCGAACATGCTGGTCTCTGAACACCATTCCTTCACAGGACGTACTTTAGCTTGACCACACATTCTTCCTGAAGCTTGCCATGGAGAATAACCCAAACAATGGGACTGCCAGGAGGCAGACCCTGAGTCAACCCACAGATGGTACAACAACCCTGAAAATATGTAACTGATACCGAAAAGACAAAACTTAATGATGAAATAGTGACCTTTGCCAGGAACAGGAAAGCAGACCTAGAGCAGTTGGATCCATGCCCAATGCACAGGCAAATAACTGCTCTTCCAAACAGTGCAAGTAGCACATTGCTGCTATCACCATCACATCCCCTTGTCCCACCGTAACCAAGCTGTGCAGTTGGCCATGTTTATATGGGATAAAAACGTGCTTCAGCCGCTGGGTACAACTTCCACAGCTCTCTTGTGACCTGCACCTTTCTGAGAACAATTTGCCTACCTTGACTTGTGGGAAGATGTTCACATCCCATGTAAAGCTCTGGCAAATCTCTTTTCCCTCTAGTATTTAGTACTTTGGGTACTGAAAGAGTAAGGAAGGTATTGTTCTAGTCATTTTGTAGGTGTGTGCCAAAACTCATATGTACATCCAGGCTATGTAAAGAAAATAAAAAAGGGGATAAGGGATCATACCCTATATATTTATTTGGTTGTGGAGATGTCTGAGGTGGAAGAAAACAAACTGGTAGGCAGTGCATGTGAAGATCATGATTTCCTCTTTGCAAAGGCCTCCCAAGGCAAATGAATGCTGAACCAGCATGTGAAATAATTAGCTCTAGCTGAAGTAATTGCATTCCCGTACTATGCTGTATCTAGCAACAATCCAGACTGGAAGTAACAATTTCCTATATAATTGGCACTGACTGCCAACATCAAAAGAAAAAAAGTCGTGTTGTTTAGCCAATGTAGATGGAAATTTGTGTGGAAGTGCAGGTGTTACTTGGCTTTTTCTCTTTCTTTAACAATTTCTTGGCTTTTTTTTAACTATGGCTATTGATGGCTTGATTTGAGGTATGCATCCCATTACTAATGTTTTCCTATGCAAGGCAATTCAATGTGAGGGTTTTCAGTATAAAGTGAGTGCTGTTTACAGCACATGAGTGCAGCGATTCTGCTCACACCCTCAGGTTCAGGTGGCCCAAAGTTCATTTTAGCACTTGAGACACCTGACCAAACACATGCCACTTGTCTTTTCCCCTCCAAAGCCCTTGGACAGCTGTGTTCCAAGCAGCTGCTGTAGAAATAAAGGAGGAAGCTTAGAGGACGTATTGTGCTTGGCTACCCTTGCCTAGTACTTTTGGCTGGCTGGGACACGACTCGCCGTGGAGGCAATATCCAGCATTTCCTTCTGCTCCTAAAAGAGATCCCCCAGAGAAGGAGGTTTCATTAGTGGGCAACACATTTGATACCATGCTAATGCTTCTCTAATGTAGATAATATCACTCCCAACCTTTGAAGCACAGCAGTGCTTTGTTTCCTTCCCCAGTTCCCAAGTCCAGCTCTTGTGGTGGAATGGCAGCAGCACATGGGACCATGTCCTGCCTTGCTTTGTACTGGACTTCTCCCTCTGATTATTCCCCCTAATGTTTCCCACCGTCCACCCTTTTCATCCACATCTGTAAGAGTGAGATTGTTGGAACAAATCATCCTAAGGGCAATATCACTGTGCCAGTGTGAGCCAGCCCAAAGTGGAAATTAAATGTGAGGGAGTTGGGCACTTTCAATGTCCAAATTCAGCAGTTCAGTTAAGAAAACTTTTCTTGGAAAGGAAAGAACATGGTCATAAGCACTGAGTGTTGGTTTCCACCAGCTACAGACAACTTTGCGCTCTATTTATCCCCTTCAGCAGGAGGTGCAAATGTTTGGTACTTCCTTGAAGTGAACCTAAAAAGGTCAAATCCACCCATATCCTCCTTCTGCCCGTGGGGCCCTCAAAAGCCTTGAGCTGGTCCCCATGAGGCCCATTGGGTACTAAGTCCAGGTGAGCAAACCCAATGTGTGCTCTGTCTCGCTGGTCAGGGCTTTCAGGGATATGTATTGCCTGAAAAGTAATGATGATGTTTAGAAACCTTTATATTTGAATTTGGTCCCCCCTGTCCTTTCTATATACCCATAAACAGACTGAGAAGGGGCAGGCAAAGATGGCTCTCGATCACTTCCCTTCTTTTCCCTTTCATTTTTCCCTTTTATCTGGGATTTCTTGGCTGCTTTCTGGACTATCACTCTGATGGCATACTTTAATTTTGTCTCCTCTCATTTCTTGCTTTCACTCTTTCATTGATGTTTTTCTCCCACTGTCACCTGCATGGATCGTGAACCTTATAGATTCCTGAATGGGTTTTCCAGTCTGGGATGTCCCAGCAGTTTGAAACAGGGAAAACAGCCACCAGTTTGGGTAAGCTTTCCTCCATGATAACGGACACTGCTGGTTGCTCATAGTCTGTGCTCTAGCAAGCGCATTCAACTGAAAGAGACCCAGGAAAGCTCCTGGACTGGCATAAAACATCATCTTTCTTTGGACATCTGCAGCGTACTGAGTGTCTGTAGGAAGAGGCACTACCTTGCATCAGCTCAAGCGGTATGGTTGGGAAAAGAAACAATCTTTAGGCAGGATCTGCTCTTAAAGCCCACAACAGAAACAGCTTCTTTGAAAGCTGGATGTCAGTTCAAAGCAGTTGTTCAGAGCTCAGTCCTTCTGACAAGCTGCATTATTTATTTCCTTTAAAGCAGAAGTTCTAAGGATGAAAAGCTTTAGCTTAAAGCTACAGAATGCTTTATAGAGACAGCTTTTGTTTCCTCACAAGTCTCTGAACTTTGTACATACCATTTATTTAATTCAAAAGTCAACACTTTCTGCCAATAATTAAGTTTTACATAATTTCTGTAGAAGCTTGCTGGGAGAAAACATCTGTTTTTCTGTCCCTCTATGAAGTGACGCAGTGAGCTATGGTCACACATATGTTATTAGTACAACATACTACTTTCATAAAGTCAATGCAATGCAGGCTGCCCAGCACAGCTCCCCTCTTTTGGAGAGATGTGGGGTATTTCTTGGGGTGAAGTGTCTACATCCTCTTCAGAGCTCCCTCTGGTATGTGGTAGGCAGTTGGGCCACCACTAACAGGATCTCTGCTGTCATTCATCATTGCTTTCAGTATTTCCACTCCCTGTGCTCTTACCACAAGCAGCAGCAAACTGCTGCCAGCATCAGAAACATCTATTCCTATACAAGCTGCTGAGTATGAGACACTGTGGCAATAAACAAGGATCACTACCTGGCAAAACAACAGCGGCAAGAAGACCCAAGCTCAGCATTGCAATGAAAAGTCACTGCATCAGATTAACAGAACCAACTCTGAAGCAACCACATAAAGAATGGCACAGCGGTGCCATAGGAAGCCCCATAGGAAAGTGGAGAAGACCCACTAGCCCAGTGTGTGGACAGAGCAAGGCCCCTGCTAAACCCTTGCTTGTCTTGGGGAGTGCGGGATGGAGAAGGGACAGTGGGAACAGGCTGAGCAGCACTGTGGTTGTCCAAACAAATCCATGCCCGCCAGGCTGGGATGGCAGCGAAGGGGGAAATGGGATCCTTTCCTTTCTCTACCAAAAACTAAACCATGTCTCTGGCCTGGCCTCAGGGATAATTTTAGTGCAGAGGGTGAAACCCAACCCTGTCAGCGTGACATGGGCTGTAACGCAGAGCTGGCAACCCCGCTGTGCTGCTTCAGGAATGTCAAAGCTGTTCATCAGTGCTGGGAAAGCATGGGAAAAACCCTGTCGGGGGGCAGGGGGAGCTCAGCAGGCTTCCCTTGCCTTTCCTTTTGCTCCCGGGCCCCTTTGCATGGCGTCAGCAAAGCCTGAGCTGAGCCCAATTAATGGTGATGGCCAGGTGCTGAGCGCATGAGCAACAACCCCATGAACAGAGCGGGCCCGCAGGGATGCAAAAGGTAAGCCCACATGTGTAACACACATGCAGAAGTTGATTACATGCAAGGCAGAGGCTGGGAAATGTCCGTGACACCTGTGCTACTGCAGCAATGCCTCCAGGGCTCTGGGAGCCCCACTGGCTGAAGCACTGATGCTGGCTGGGAGCTGTCATGGTCAGGGGACTGAAGCAGGTTCCCATTGATGGGATGGAGAAAAGAGAAACTCTTCTGTCCTCTGACATGCTCAGAGGCAGAGAGCAGCACCCTTCCTGAAAGGCACATCTATGCCTATAGCTGCACAAGCAGGTCACCTGCAAAATGTGCCCTGCTGGGCTATTTGTTCTTACTTCAAACAAAACATCATACAGTAACTATGTGCGTCATTTCATTCAGTCCACAGTTTCTATGGTGGAACAGCCATATCAAGCCACATGGTCTTTAGCTTGGAGCACGTTAAATCAGTATGCACTCAAAGTAACAGCAGCAAAATCCAGTAATGTTTGGAAACGTACCTTAGCAGCTTCATAGCAGCATTGATATTCTACAGATCTGTCACTGTTACCTGAGACTACTCATTGGATCAGTCTCTGATCATAATGAGACTCTGGATCTCATTATGATGAATCTCACTGGATCATAAGCTCTTCTTCCTCTCCCCTTACAAAGCAGTAAATGATCAGAAGTTTTTGAAGAGCCTTTCAACCTTGCTTCATTTGTTCCTATGTGTAAGTGCAGACATGAAGTTTGAATCTGTATGTGCCCAAGTCCACACTGTGCATGCAGCTTTGTGGAAGGTAGCTCCTCTGTTTCTTTACAGTCAAGAACCTCTGTCTCTCATTGTGACAGTGCTCTTCTGAAATCTTTATTCCTCATGGCTAAGGGGCAGGCAACTACCTGATGATTTCCTGACATGCCTGTCTGTCATGTGGGAAGGTCCTGAAGCTTGTCTCCAGAACCAGTTTGTGGCTGAGGATGCAGGAGATGTGGGATGGGATGCAGGAGATGCGGGATGGGATGCAGAAGGTGCAGGATGTGATGCAGTAGATGTGGGATGTGGTTCAGGAGATGCAGGATGTGATGCAGGAGGGGAGGGATGTGATGCAGGAGATGCGGGATGTGATGCAGGAGGTGAAGGATGTGATGTAGGAGGTGGGGTATGTGATGCAGGAGGTGGTATGTGATGCAGGAGGTGCGGGATGTGATGCAGGAGGTGAAGGATGTGATGTAGGAGGTGGGGTATGTGATGCAGGAGGTGGTATGTGATGCAGGAGGTGCGGGATGTGATGCAGGAGGTGAAGGATGTGATGCAGGAGCTGTGCCAAAACATCTCATTGATTGGAATTTCAGGGCACCAGCAACTGCATCCGAGCCAACGCTGCTTCCACTGCTGGTCACTTACATGTAGTTCATTGTATATTGTTAACATCTAGGTTATGGCTGGCACCACTCTTGTACTTGAGATAAGACTGCTGGCAAAATCAAGACAGTCAGGTCCAGAGCAGATCCATAAGGTATTTAGGTGCTGAACTTTTACTGAAATAAATGGAAGTGAGGGTTGCACGTGCTCTTCTGGAAGTGGGCTCCACTGGCATTAGGAAGTAAGGGGTGGTGGAGAAAGAGATGAAAGGTTACAAGGAGTAAGTACTAGAATGAAGTGAACTTCAAGGTGGAAAACAAACGGCTTCCATTAGAGCATCCCAAAATAAGAATATTGCATTGGTGAAGAGATTTCTTGGCTAAAACTTACTGTGGCTATGGATTATTGTATTTCTTCCTGCATTCTTCATGAAAGTTGGCACACCCTGGTAAATGGCAGCACTTCCATGGTGTGCAGCATGGCTTGAGGCAGCAAAATCTGGCCCTAATAGTAGAGTTAAGCAAACTGTTAAAATAGGAACTGAACCAAATGCCCTGATCTCCTCCCCAAACTCAAACTAAACCTGTTTTGAGGTTCAGGAATGTTTGGTTAACTTGAAGTAAAACAATGTTCTGTTTCTGCACATCCTGCTTTCAGCAAAGCCTCAAAGCAGGAATACAAAACATGGCAGGCAGGGCTCTGTTTGCACTATTTCTGGCCCGGCTGAAACCAGGAAGGACTGGAAATCTCACAAAACCAGCTTTGTCTCACAGGGTACCCAGCTCCCCGGGTCTGCCACTGTTCCAATAAAATACAACTCACGGACATACGAATTTACTATTAACTTCATACCAGGTAACTGTGATGAACAAATTCCCCTGGGTATCAGACATGTGAAAACCCCATTTTTACTTCACTTTAAAGTCCTTTTATGCTCATCCTTATGGAATCATTGGCATAGCTGCATGAAGACAAGATGTCTCTTGTGGTACACAACAACAAACCGCAGCAAATGATAACCAAGCTAACAAACCATGTGCATTTTATGCTTCGTGTTTGGTTCAGGGCTAATTTATAACACGCAATCCCCAAATTCGCTGTTTGACATCTCTTTGACAATTCTCTTTATTGAATTTGCAAAGCATAAATATGAAGACCAGGTTGGATGAAGCCTTGCATGGCATGGTTTAGTGTGGGGTGTCCCTACTTACGGCAGGAGGGTTGGAACTAGATTATCTTCAGGTCCTTTCCAAACCTAACTATTCTATGATTCTATGACAATAGGATTTTTTGGAGGTGCATACTTAGCCATACAAAATTGCTCTGTTCTGTGTACCAGACTTTTGCAAATTCAGATTAAAGGAACATTTAGTGTTATTGCTAGAAATGATATCACTGTCAGCAAAACATAAGACAAACACCCTGATTACTCAGCTATCTGCTGCACCACAACAAAGTCGTCCCAAACGATGCGGTACCATGGCTTCATGTTTGCTAGCCAGATTTATTATGTTTTCCAGATTCCAACAAGACACAGATATTAAGAAATGTGTGTTAATCATTGCCCTAATGAGAACAATATGCAGTTAGCATTTAGGCTGTCACAAAAAATACAGGCGGCGAGCACAGACTAAGTGCACTCTGAATCCAGGGAAACCCAATCCTTCTTTCTGCTAGCGAGTTTCAGTGGAATGGTCATGTCCAGGGGAAAAGTTCTAATCAGCTACCTAAACTTTAGCAGTTCTGTGTATATGCTTTCATTAGGCACAAGGCAAAGTAAAATGCCATTCTGACCACAGCTGTGAAAGCAAAGTAATCGCTGTACCACTTGCTCACGTACAAGAAGCTATGAGCATATAAAACACTAAAAACCTTGCCCAGCATCTTCCCTCCACCGACATCAAACCTCCCAGTGTGGCACTGGGACAACTTCTGGAGCAAACAAGTACCCTACACATGTAAGAGGACAAGAATGTGGCTTTAAATGTATTTGCAAATACTGACTAAAAGGCATGCCTAGATGTAAAGAATAAGCCAATCTATTTCATTTTGTAAAACGGCAAACCCCATCACCATTCCGTACTTCTGAGGGCCTGAAGGTGCACAAAGATTTGGTTTGAGTTCTTCTAAAGCAAAAGAAAACAAGCTTTTTTTGGTTAGTTATTTATTCACTTTAAAGAAGCTTTCACTCTGTCCACCAGAAAAGGATGCAGAGTTAATAAATGAGATTTGAGATGCTGATGGAGCAGCAAACAAGGCAGGCATCAAGAGACTGGCAGCAAGATGAAGCAAGATTGTCATTTCTGCTTGGATTGCAGTAGCTTGCAGCCGCACTGCCCAGGGGACATCCAAACCTTCTCCAAACCTGCTCCCTCCTCCTCCCATTCCTCCTCCCAGCTCCCCACACTGGTTGCACAGCTCCATCTTTCACTCCATCCGCATCCCCAGGCACTGTGTGAACACTGATTTAGCCTTTACCAACTGCACACTAAGAACGGCTTTTTTTTCACTTCTACCTGGAATCATGGAGGTGTTTTTATACCCTTTTGAGTACAGAAACCTTTGAGAATAGTTGCAAAATATTAAAGCCATTTAGGTTGCAGTACCTCTCAATCTCTTTGCATAGGTTAGAACTAGTATTCCCTTGAAAAGTGAGTGCTGAAGTAAAATGTGACTGAGAAATGTCTCACTGCACCCTCCTGGAGTACCAAAAGTGTAGCAAATGAAGAAAACTTTGGCTTCCTTTTTTTGGGGGTGTACCTTTCCTTCTTTCCCTCCCTTTCATGCCGCTACCCCAAGAACCAGACAAGTGTTTTCTGCATGTCAGCTAGCACTACATGGATAGTTATTCCAGTTGCCTTTCAGAAAGAAAGGAATCAGCTCAGGCATTGGACTACCAGCATCCTGACGGGCAGAAAGTGAAAAACAGAAAGCAAAAGTAAGCCAATAGAATGGATCTCCCCTCTTTTGATGTGCATTGTTTAAAACAGGGTATTTTTCAGGTAGGGATGAGGTCTTACCCAGAGCATATTTCCCCTTCCCTCAAATCCCCAGAAGTAACAACAGCAACAACAACAAAATCTAGCTCTTCCTTCTAGATGTTCCCAGTACTGCAGTCTGCTTATGCTTTGTCTTCCTGAAGAGATGAATAACCAAATCTCTGTAAAAGGAAAATCAGCCACAGCTTAAATAAATACTATCTATAAATATTATAATAGTGGTCACTCTACTATACAAGTGCATCACTGAACAGATTAATGTGACAAAGGAGAACTTTTGTGTTATATATTTTGCTCAGTTACATGTTTATGTTCTCTTTCAAGTGAAAACTTGTAATTCCCAGAAGAGCTGCAAGAAGCTTGAAAAATGAGGTTGGATGTGAAGAGCTACCAATGACCCATTCTCTTGGCTCATATGGGTTTGCAGCCAGAGTTCATCATCAGCATTCACTTTCCATCCTCCTCAGCTGGGCTGTCTGGCAGGTGCTGGGAGGGGTGAACACCGAGGGGTCAGCAATGCCCAACTGTAGATCAAAGAAGCGAGTGGAGGTTGTCACGCTGTAGTTCTTTGTGTAGGTTTCCTGTACAGGGTAACAGTCCGTCACTGTGTAAACGCCCACCCACGATTCCACTGTAACCAAACAGAAACAGGACTATGTTAGATGACACAAAAGAATGAATGAATGAATGAATGAATGTGTCATATTGATGTCAGTCATAAAAGTGGCTGTTCCTCAAGCAAAGCCTATATACTGGAACTGCCCACGGTTCTGTCCACATGCATGGCAACACCAACAAAGGCCACGAAACTGGTATAATTTGGACAGCACAATGATCTTAAACCTGAACACGCTGGTGCCAAGCACATTTGAAATCATGGTATTGGAATGACACCTTTCAAGTAGAGCTCTCCTGAAGGACCATGACTTCTGCTTAGTCCCAAGGTTAACTGAGTTCTGCAAAACTGATTTCTGTCACCTCTCATGCCACTTTTATGGCAGCATTTACTCACTTCACCAGTAAAGCTATTCAAATGCTCCATTTCCCCAGGAGGCAAATTTTGGTGCCGTCAGCTTGGGTATCACAGGGACATTTCACCTTACACTGTTATTGACAACACTCTCACTTCAGTGTCTCCAGAAATGGAGACTTCTTGTTCTCAACAAGCCTTCTGACAAGGTAAAATCAAGGTAGCCCATATCTCCATTGAAACAGTTCCACAGAAATACTATTTCTAGAATCCAAGCCCATATTAGCTGAAAGGAGGATGATGTGACAACTTGAAGATGTTATTTTTATGAATGATCATACAGAAAAGCGCTGGAGACACAAAACAGTACAGGATAAAAATCACACATCATTAACTCAATGTGTCTGGATACTAAGTTCCATAAAAGTTCCAACAAATACCGGATCTGAAAAACAAGATTCTTGGAGGAAGGGATAATTTGCCTCTTGTGGAATGCCAGAGGATATACAGACCTAGTTACAAAGGTCCAATTATCTTATCCTTCATTTTCGACTTCATTCTTTCAATTTATAGTCAAGAAAAAAACCCTTTTCCCCTGGCTAAATGTTCAGGTTCAGCCTACACATTAGGTGCCTATAACCATAAGTACTGCATTAGCTGAATAGTGCCATGAATTTCATGTGGAGTTTAAAATTCTTAGAGTTGTGTGGGTCATCAGTAAACCACAGCTGAAATTGAAGCTGATGTGCTAACAAATTGCTATGTCTGCAAAATATGGTACCTATGGTACCTCGGAAAATTCAGGCTACTTTCTTTTATGATGCAGGTGTTCAACTGCCAAGTGCTGATGTTTCTTACTAGTAGGATGTTCCACTGCTGTAGAACCATGCATTGGATGTCTTCTACAGTAACACTTGATAGTAGCGTGAAGATACACACTGACACCTGCTTTGTTTCTATTATGCCCACTCCAGTTTGAGTGTGCCCCTAATTACACTACCAATTCTTCTATAGATAAATTTTGAATTCAGAAGCAAAATGATGCTGTTCCATGCCAAAATCTGTATGATACAAACTAAAATACATTCAAGTTCCTTGGGCATATTTGATCCTGCTGAGCTATAGAACACTCTCTTAATAAAAAACATTGATAATGAAGTCATATGCTGTGCACAAGGGATATTATTTCTTCCAGCAAGCATTATAGAAATGTGGAAAGCTGGGGTGAGACATACAGAGTTCTATTTTGCCCTGGGTGGCAGTGACAATGACTGTTACTCAGACGAAACAAAACCATGCACATACATACATTTCCTGGCTGGCTTTCTGTCAGACCATTCCTGTACCATAATTTTGTCTCCAGGTCCCCCAATATAGTACTGATCTTCATAAGTTGAATTGGCAGGAATATCATACGGATCCCACGGCTCTGTCAGAGCAACCTTCGAGCAAAGCTTTGTGACTTGTTCAATCTGAAACATCACTGCATCTTTGTAGAGGAATATATACTCAAAGAATCTGAAACAGCAAAAAGAAAAAGCAGTTAATATACAGTCTTTTTCTATGCTAAGCAAGGAACACTGCTGGTAAGTTAAGCCTGCCTTTGATTTCTCAGTTTAAGTCCATTTTTACTCGCATTAAACTCTGCCACTTGGAGAAAGGCGAACCAGTTGGGCTGAAGTTTCCCATGCTGAAAGTTTGCCTCAGCTGGCTCTTTCCAAAACAAATAAACCAGGCTGAACCAGTTCAGCCATTTCTGAGAACAACAGAACAACTTTTCTGAGAACATCTGAGAGAAAAACATGTTATTATTGCCTGTTTTGTTATGGTTTTTAATAGCTGTTTCATTAAAAAGCTCCTGTGCCTCCATGTGTTGGAGAAAGCACTTGAAATTTGGCAGGGGATAAGTTTCTATTAGAAGTTGCCCAGATTTGGCCAAGTTATAAGCCTTCGGAAAAATTCTGCTTGCATAGGCTGCATAGATCCAATTCCCTGTGATTGGGGTAGAGCCCTTCTCTGTGATGGTTAGATTTGGTATCTGCCATCCTCACAGATGCTCCTCCATGGACATGCCAGTGATGGGGCAAGGACATGGACCTAGTGCAGAACTGATTGGCTCTCCCTCCTTAATGGCAAAGTTTCTCTCTGGAAGCCACCAGATTCGAGAAGTAGTGAAAGGAGAAAGCAAAACAGTAAGGCAGAGGTAAGGAGATGTATGGAGATCAATGAGCGTCAGAGACTAGAAGAGGAGGTCAACAAAGTGGGCAGTTAATAAGGATTTAAAACCCACCTTCTATAGAAAATGAAGTGACCAAGCCCTGCTCCATGAGGAGAGATAATAAATGTCATCATGGACATTTTCATCTAGTTACTAGTTATAGCAATTGGGTGTACCCCAAATGCTGCAGCCTTGCTTCCATCCCTACAAAGAGGAGATGGCATGGTCCCTACCTTGTAACTGGTGACAGAGAGAAACTGAAATCACAATTAACAGAAGTATCAGCTGGTATCAGCACAGACACACCAGAAGGCTGACTTCTCCAGGGCACTTGGCATCACACATCAGATGGTGAGTAACTCAAAGCACAACTCAAAACACCCTCATGTGTGCTCTGCACCTTTTGCAAAGGAGAGCCAGGAGTCACTCTCTAAACCCCCCAAACCTATTAGAGGCTTCCTATGAATATCTCAGCTCAAGTATTTGGCTACAGTCCACTGTTATGCAATGACTCTAAAGAAAAGAAGGGATGGTATTAATCCCCTTGAGACATATGTCTCTTTCCATCTGTAATTCCTGTGCCATCAGCAAGACAGGAGGAAGCTGGTGGAAAACACTGCACAATTGCACAATCCATGTACTAGAAGAGACGATGCACAAAACCAAGAGGGGACCTCCTCTGTGGTCTTTCCCAACTCCTGCATGTTTTTCTTTGCAGTCTTCACATTGCTTTGGGGAGGATGTAAATTTACATGAAATAGGGATGACAACAAAACACAGTTTACAGTTCTAATTGCTGAGCTACACAGGTCAGGAGTCACTTCACCCACCACTGGTACAGAAGCTTTTAAAGGCTGCACTAGGAGAAGGGCTAAAAAGCATGGTTAAAAGCATCTGAGCAACATCCCCACCGCTGTTTGAGGGGATCATCTTTGCAGCATGGGTGGAAACATAGGCAGAATAAATGGCAATATCCAAACGGAGCAGTGAGGAAGTATGCAGCAGGGGACAAGCAGGCCCACATGAGGTAACCATACCTTTCATGCATGACCTTGCACAACATGGAATACAGCTTGTCCCACTTTCCATGATGCAGGAAGTCACCAGGAACTCCCCCCATACAGACACACACAGAGAGGCTGGCAAGCTGCAAGATTAGGTATTAGCTTCCCTGTGTAAGTTGTCCATGTGTCTGTATCTTACAATATTCCTGCTTCTGTGATGACTTGCACCAACCTAAACTCACCTGCTATTTTCCTTGGCAAAGGCAATGTCTCCAAAGCTGTGATACACTACTGAAGAATTCAGTATACACAAGCTGGTTCCTTACATAAACACAAGCCTATGACCACATCAGGACACATCTAACTTTTATATCCCATTCAGTCCAGAGACCATCCTCACAAGAATGCTAAACTACACTTGTTTATGTGTTTGTAACCAGGCTGCAATGACTCAGCTCCCATTCAGCTGGCTGCCCAACAGATCCCGTAAAAGTGGGATGCAGAATGCCTCACGGATGAGTCTATGAACATGTTTGAGATATCTGAGTGATAATACAGTCATTTTGTGGAAGAACAAAGAAGCAAGGTTAGCAAAGCACTGCAGACTACTGGGAGTAAAACTTCATTCCATTTCTTTTTCATTTTAAATCCCTATGTAAAACTCCTTTAGCACAGAAGTTTTAGTTGCATTTTTAACAGCATTTTTTTCACATTTTCTTTTTCCTTATCCTTTATCAATCATTCCACAGAATATTTACCTTTTGTTCTCGAGTTTGCACCCTGTGAATTGCTGTTATTGCGTGAGGGAAATATGCCACCTTTATTCAAGTGACACTTGTACAGTAGTTCAAACTTCAGCCTGATGAATGTGTGTATTTAACTGCCAGCACATGGGTAGCCACCGTGACTTCAACAGACGGCCTGAATACTTGCACAGGGAGAGTCCACATCCATCTCTGTGCCCATTCTGCAGAGCAAGAGGCCCCACCACCTATGTTTTTGGTTCGGGGGCTGAACACAAGTAGAAGAGACACCAGTCATACGAATTGATGCGCTGCTGGGATGAGCTCAGCACACACACAGGATGAGAACTGCACAGAGTGTGGCTGTACTCATGGGTAAGCCATGAGCATGATTTAGACTGTCAGTGTTCAACCCAGGCGTACCTCACGTCCGAGTTTTAAAGTGAACTGCACCTGTGTGTGTCCTGGAAGTAGCACCAAAACCCTAAGATCACACAGGATCTGAGCTCAGCTGCGCATGAAAGGCGAATGGTTAAGTTGTTGTTTTATAAAGGGAACTCTCAACCAGCCAAAATTAATACCAAAATGTGCATGAATGCACAAATGACAATTTTAAAGCAAAATATTTTAAAATAATTTCCTTTTCTTTCTTTTTCCTTTTAACAGCCAAGCCCTAAGAATAGTGCCTCTATTTGGTTTAGGGGCCCAAGATTGCACTGGCTGCTCATGGGGAAGCACAGAGCCCTGCAAACAGGTTTTGGCAAAGAAACAGGAGAGGAAATGATCTGTAATCAGTTTGTGTTTTCAGAAGTAACACATTTGCAGGCTGAGCCCACCTCCAACATTGGGTTTGTAACAATTTCACTTCTTAAACTGGAACTTCAAGAGGGCCTCAACTTGTTCACTAGGCACCTGCAAGCAGGTTTGGAGAAGTTCCTTGGACAGGTTACCCTATTTGCCTGACTGAGATTATTTCCCTTCCTTTCCTATCCTATTGCTATTGCTATTCCTATCATGTCAGATAGGTGGGATGCACACTGCATTCAGTACTCTCTTCTGAATAAGAGAGCAACTGAATTGAATGCAAGGGCAGAATACCATGCCCACACAATCACGAGGCAAAGCACTTGCATGAAGATGTACTGTGAACAGTGGGTGTGCATCCAAACACCATCCTACCTCTGAGGTTCCTCATCCAGTTTGGGGAAGCAGTGAGAGATGCCTCCAAGGAGTCAGCCCAGATAACATAGAGACACACTCCTGGACACTCATAAATGATGGAAACCAATAAATGTATGTAATTACTTGTCTCCTGCAGGGATTATTGTTCTGCATGTTAGGGATGCAACTCAAAACAATGAACTATTGCTTTTTATATTTGTCAGGACAAAGAGACATTAGACCTGAGAACATGCTGCCAGCTCTGCTTCAGGTACTCAGTCTCCATCGAGTCCTGCCCTATGCTGAGATCCTTCCTAGCTGCCACTCCTGAAGCATCAGAGCCTGCCCATCAACTCCACATGACTTCCCGGGTTTCCTCTGCACTTCCAAAGGCTTCCTCCTGAGTGTCAAACCTAGAAGGAAGGAGGTGCTTGATGTCCAGTTGCCTTCCAGTGACTCAGAGGAGCAGAAGTGCTGGCAGTGGCATGCCAAGACCTGCGTGATGCGTCTTGGAGCGCATCAGACAAGGTCATTTGCTAGAGAGAAGCAAAATAATGGTCTGAGGCTGAGACTGGGTAACAGAAATTCCTTGTGTGCTAAATCTAGCCCAGCATCATTTTGCTTTGTGGCTTTGGACAAGTAACTTACAGCACTAGAGCCTTAAAATGCCTTTTTTGATTGCTGTAGAATTGAGGAGGCACGGATCAGGGATCAGGAACCATTTGAGTGAGGCATTGTACTAACAAAGCACAAACCCACATTTCCTGCCCCCCAGAACAACGGAACAACGGTTCTTGTAAAGCAGACTTTCCTTTCCTGCCAAGCCATACGGGGTTTCATGCATTTAGGGCTTTAACCTGTTGATCCAGTTTTCTCAGCTGCAGCTATTGCATCCTTAAAACTCCCACTTGAGTTAGTCAGGACTTATATTACCTCATAACTACTGTAAGGCAACTGAAAAAGGAAAGCAGAATTTCATATATGATTTGTATCAGTATTTACTGCTTAAGATATCAAGTTAGGGTCACTGCAATTGTTCCAAAGCCAACTTTGCTTTGTCTTTTGAGATTAACTGAAGGCTTGAAGCATCCATCTGCCTTTGAGGTATTACTCCTTTGCCAGGTAAAAAGACACTTTCAAACACCATGAAAGAAGTTCTGATTAGAATAAATTGCACCAAAAATACCCCAAACAAGTGATCTCTTCTAGTGAGCACGGACAGGTCAATCCAAATGTGGAATCCTTGAGTAATCCTGTACCCTCTAGGTAACACCCCCCACAATGATGCCACTTCACACATTCCTAACTGAAGAAAGATGCCCTGGGAGAATGAGTACTTTCACTGCAAGGATGGCTACAACCCCTCCTCTCCTCAGCTCTGCAGATTCAGAACACTTTCAAGGGAGCAAAGCTGCCAAGCAGACAGTTGATAAACACTCACCAGGTCAAGAACATTCATCTGCCTTTGGAAAGCTCTGGCAAGCGCATTTCAGAGCTGAGCAGCATTCGCTTCTCAACGGATTTCTGGGAACTCCTCTCCTCTTTCCCAGGAAGTTTTCGGTAATTTCAGGCTTGTGTTTTTCTTCTGGTGTATCAGACCTCAAGGACAACAGTCATTTACCATCTCTGATCTCACATGCTTGGCAGCAGTGCCGGCCTATGGTATATTGTACAAATACAGGGCTGTGCAAATACATGTGACTGTAAATGTAACCTGAGAGTGTGTAAAAGCAGTGGGGTTTAGCCTGATCTAAATCACTCACAGATTGTAAAGGCCTGGTTCTATTTTCAAGGTGGCCAAGCCTTGAGTATTAGGTACCTAATTAGCAAGGTATATAAGGAACTTTGCCAGTACTACCAGCTTCCAAATTAGGCAGCTTAAGTCCTGTTAATATTAAGTTCATGCAGAAAGGAAACCATAAATATAGGACTTAAAAGCTGGAAAGTCCAAGTTACAGCAGCTGAAGGGTGACAGATTTTTGTGACTCTAATTATTGAACTCAGTGAAAGAAATATGCAATGTCTTATTGTGTTCCCATAAATCAGACTAGCTACTCTGGCAAGTACTAAAGGAAATGCAGTTCTTCTGCAAGAACACTGTTCCCATTGCTGTCCCCCTTGCTGTCCCTTTTTGGCTGTCCTGATGCTCCCTAATAATCAGTCTGATCCACCAAGTCACACACCTGAGAACAATGCATTCAAATCAAAGTTGAAACTCAGGAAAGCAATATAGCATTGTGTTTAAGGGAGTCATGTTTTGAAAGGGGCTAAAAGATGCACTGCCCTTAATAGAGAGCATCTATGTGCTAAGGAATGGCAGATGTGGCCAGAATACCATAATGTTTTCCAATGAATTAAATGGAATCACAGAATCACCTCCTAGGGAATATGGTATAAACGAGTAGAACCACAGGGTATCAGAATGTACCTGCAGTCAAAGCTTATTTTACTGTTCTGGGTTTGTAATTAAAGTCTAGTACAGTGAGGCCTTGCTCCCTGAGTAGGTCAATAATAATAAAGGTTACTGTAAAATCACAGCAGGGCTTAGAGAAGACTAAAAAGAATGAGGAAGGCCAGGACTTACTTCTCAATCGCCACTAAAAGCATTAGGAAGGGCAAATAATAAGGAAAGAAATTATAGAGATACATTACCATTTATTATATTTCTCATCCTCTTTGTGCTATATGCAATATATATATAAAATATATATATGTAAAATGTAAGTAACTCGTTTGAAAGAGCGGATGCTCAAAACTGAGATGTGTAATTCTCTTCTGAGCGTGCAATGATATTAAGGCACTCTGTGAGCTCTTTTCCAATGTCAATGATTCTATGATCCTAATTGTCACATTTATCTGGAGTTTTCACACCTTTTTCTGAATCTGGCTCAGAGACAGGATATTGAACTGGATCTTGGCTCTGCCCCATCGGTATGATAATACCGATGTTACACACCAGAAAGACATAGCAAAATGAAGTCCCTAATCATAAATAACTAAACTTACACAACCTCATTCTTCCACTTACTGTGGAATAAAAGGATAGTGAAAAATAAACACCAATTTTCAGCTAGGACCTACCTGGCACTGCAACTTCTTACACCTCTTAACTCCTGTGTATAAACAGAGAAGGATACCATGAACCATCGGATACCATGAACCATCGGATACCATGAACCATCAGATACCATGAACAGGGACTACATGAAATGCAGGAATCTATATTGCTCTTTATCAAGACTGTAAATCCCATTATGCATATACTTGGCCATTCAGTTGTTTTCCAGTATGCATTCCTGCATGAAAAGTAATCACGAAGAAGTCTAAGGAACAGAGTGCCCTTTGGAACAGATGGGAAGTAGGTCCCTATTGTGATAGAGCAAACTTTTCTTTCACAGTGGAATATTCCCTGGAAAAAGTTGTGAGGATGTGCACTTGCACCAGATTACTGACCCAAGATGTAATGATTTCCACCTTCCATCTGCAATGATTTACTTAAGAGGGATGATTCAGGTCTTTCAGATATCTGTCCAATGTAAAACATATAACACACCAGGTCTGTTTTCAAGGGAGTTTGGAAGTCAGGCCAGGGAGGGGAATCAGACAACACAGTCTAGAAGTTAAGTACACCTCAACTTTCTAACATCTTCATCCAAGGATCTGAGTATAGCTTGTTTTTAAACAACCTTTGTGAAAGATGGAGATTCACTTCACTGGGAACAAATGCACCCTGAAGTCCTGGTACTGCACTTCATTCTCCCTCCAGCATAAAAATAACTTCTTC
>NDXB01006753.1:122454-157301 GCA_002631895.1 Agapornis roseicollis | reverse complement strand
TTTTTTCCCCCATATTTTTTTTTTTTTTTTTTTTTTTTTTTTTTTTTTTTGAATTTGACAGGTTTTTTCTCTCCCTCAAAATCCAGTACAAAATTCCCCAGTGGCAAATACCACCCTCCCTCCAGCACCGGTGATGTTTCTTGGTATTCCGTAATTTTAGGCCACCTTCCCATCCCTTTACTCCCACCAAGTCTCACTGAGATATCAGGTTTTTAAATAATTTCAAACGTTTAGCAAAGTCCCAGTCTGAAAAATTAACAGAATATGGAATTATGGTTTAAGTATTCTGAAGACAGTATTGAGTATATAGGTAGGGCCTGAAGAAAACTAGATATTTGTACCTTTCTTACCATTCTCTGCAGTCTTGCTGCATCTTCCTACCAATCAAAACCAGCTTGGTTCAATAGAGTAGAATACTTTATATTTTAAAACTAGATCAAAAGAGAGCAACCTATCAGGAAGAAAAGTTAAGATGCCATGACAGAGGGTAATGTGAGCAGCTGAAAGGAAGGTAGAAAAATCAATGACAACTGGCTCAAAATGCACTTTGCCATCCGCCCCACCTCCAAGTTTTAGGTAATTCAGACATAAACTGTAAACACTCCTGCAGCAGCTTTCATTTTGGAAGAGGAAATCCTATTAGGATCCAAATTCTTTGCATGCCCTCTGCCCACAGACTGAGCATTCTAGATGGTAATTAATTTCTTTGCTTCCTGCAAAGAAATTAATGAAGATTCCCACTATCTATATTATTGCTAGCCAGAGCTTTTTTGCTAAGGCCAACGCATAGATTCTCAAGCTAAGGCCATACTATAATCTATCCAAATATTTTGTAGTCAGTCACTGATTTCCTGAGGAATGCAACATTGATAGCACATCACCATTCCTGATGATAAAAACCTCTGAGTGAGTCTCCAGCAGTTGTTACTGTGCTCAGTGGGAACTGCTCAAAAGATGCTCTATGTGTGCTGTGGGAGTCAAGATTTAGACTTCATCTTTTGAATTGGCACAACAGTAATAATTTTCAGTCCCTCACATTTCTCCTTAATAAAATGAAGTTGTTACACAGTTGATTGCATTCCTCAAATTAACATGCCATAAAACATAATGATTAGTGAAAAAGAAGGGATGTGAGGCCAAAAATTCAGCGATCCTTTTCCTAAAATAAAAGCAAAGTGTGTTGTCACTGAAATCAACACTATCATGTCAAGGGCTTCAGTCCTGTTAAAATCTCATACTGTTCTAGAACAAAGTTTTATTCAAGTATATTTGACTAGTTCTGGTGCTCAGCTAATTAAATATCTCCCATGAGAGATTCACTTTACAGCATATACTTCCATGGGTATCACGACTATCAGAACTAAAGGAACTTGGAGATTTGCAAGCCCCAACCTGTACTTAGGTTACAGTGATTCCTTCTCATGACTACTGATTTGTACTGGAGAGGACTGTGGCCTAATGTACAGTGGAAGACCAAAAAAATAAATCTTATATTTGGATTATTACATTTAAAAAATGGCAATTTTTAGTGTTTCAGATCAAACATGACATTAAAAAAGCATAAAGTAGGGTAATCTGTGTTGTCATGCCATGACGTTATGTGGCTGAACTGCAAAAATACCCTGGCAGAGGGAAGTACCACTCGCTCATCTGCAGAACAGAGGTGCACAAGGGTTCATGACACACATGGGAGAGGTTGCCAGATTTTGCTTCCACTGGAGTCAGTGGCAAACCTTTTGCTGATTTCTGTGGTCCCAGGGGAGGTGCTGTTGGAATTTGGGTTGCCTTGGTACTTCAGGGTAGGTACTTCAGGCTGTAATGATGCACATTTTGGTAGGTTTGTTCTCTCTCTGGTTATCATTGTAAGAACAAAGAAAGGCATTTCTAAACTGACTTTCATTTTATGGAAAATGAAATCTGGGAAAGAAAAAAAGTAAAAAAAGGAACCTGAGTGACAAAAAATACTTTCTCAACTCAGAAGCAGCGAGTATTTAGCACTTCATTGTCTCCTCCACACTCCATATGATATCAATGTAGGCGAACAGCAAGCAAGAGCTATCTATAGAAAGCAGTTGTCGTGGTTTAAGCAGTTTAAACTGTGATTTCTGTCGCATCTCCATTCTGCAGCTCTCCATTAGCAGACTATATTTGTACAGTTTATTATATGATGGCTCCCTGTTTTGATAAAACCCATCATAAATCTTAGAAGGGTGGGGGCAACACAAAGCTTCTTGAAGGTGCTGGCTCAGAGGTGTCTGCAAATCAGCTGGAAGCAATGTGACATATTCGGAGTGGGTCCTGTCCCCTTGTTGCACATCTGGGTATCGCAGCAAAATGAACTGCTAGTCTCTGCCCTCCATCAGTGGTCTTCCAGAAAATGAACAACTCGGAGGCAGCAGAGGGTGGGAGGGAGTGCTGCTCAGAAATCTAGAAAACACACAGCAACTTAAAAATGGATTGAAGCTGCCAAACCAATCTGAGCCCGATCTCAGCTCTAAGCTTTAATTGCTTATATACTTGTAGAAGTTATGAAACATGTCTGCCTTTGACCTTGTGTCTAAATGTGGAATTGCCCATACAGAGAAGCTGCCTGGCATTTAATCATTCTTGCCTTTCACCTTGACACAGTCAAAGTTGTTCTACCCCCACTGAGGAGAAGCCGTATGGCATGCAATTAGATTCCTGCTCTGGGTTGAGTTACTCTTGTACATTGCATCTTTTGCCCATGATTCATCCCATCAACTGTCATGTAAACAGTAGGAAACGTCAGATGAGGGTTTTTTCTGAACATTCGGTCATTTGGCAAGAAAGGTCATCATTTGTATTCAATTACTGTGAAGGCTCAGATATAGAGCCTAATAGAAAGCTCTATATCAAGATAGAATTAGTCCAAAATTTTTCATATGAAAACACTTCACTGAGATGGATGAACCTTTAAAAGTCAGTCTCTGAGTCTTGAGTCTCATCCTTCCCCCCAGAAAAGGGTGTGTTGGAAAGAGGCCCAGGAGAAGGGCAGCCAAACTTTCTTCATTATCAGAGGGAACACAACAGCCATCAGGAACTCTGTAAGGACTTCACTTTCCCTTACTCTACAACAAAGACACTTTTTATGCATTTATATTGAGAAACCATACTGCATAACTTCATGGAATGTGAAAGTATAAATCAGTAAGAGTCAACAGAGTGACAATATAGCATGATAATAGAGTGATAATAATCAGTAGAGGATAATACAAGGTTTTGGCAGTTCCAAACTCATTAGAACAGTAGTTCGCAAAATCCCATTGCATATATACTACATAAGACCTCAAAATGCAATTTAGCATGTCTAATTAACTAGCTGGCTTTCAGGATCTATGTGATTTCTTCCCTCAAGTATATTACTCTCACACATTTTTATTTCCTTTTACCTCTCTTTGCTGTTAACTTTGCATTGTTCAAGAGTAATTTCTGGCCCATTCTCACAAACGCCATCAAGGTTTGTACTTGCTGACTCACAACAGTGTTCATTATATTCAGACATTTGCAGGAACAAGCACTTGCAATTGGAACAGGCAGCAACCTTTATCCTGCAATATCTGCAAAGCACCAGGTACAGCTAATACCCAGTTTAATAGCACCCAGAAATCTAGCATTACACGTGGACAAGAACTAAGGGCATTTGTAGACTTGGTGTGGGCATTGCCGCCTCTTGCGTATGCACACAGCTGTCTGTAATGCCAAGCTTAAGCTATAGCCAGAACAGCAGATGAAATGTTGTGGTACTAACAAGCAGTCTGACTTTGGTAGCCACTGAAGGATCCTTAAAGTATGTTTTTGTTGTCCTCCCCAATTTAGATGGAGAAACTCCTATCATGCTTCAGCCGACTAATGCGACCGAGAAGACACAGCTAATAGGGGACAGCCGTCGGAGCTATCGCACAGACTCCTAGAGCCAGCAAACACAGCCTGTTGGTGATTCTCACTGAGAACAAACACACTGATAAGCTCTGCGGCCTGTGTTTGTAGTTGTCTTTAAGCTAATCAAGAGTAACCTGAGAGAATTTCCTATCAAGGCAGAATCTCCCTCTAGGCCACTTCCCATAGGTTGATATCTGCACTCTGCAAGGAGATACCTAGGGCCACTACAGAGCTCTACGCACCAGCATACTGGTCTCTCATGGCTTCAAACTGCCAGGCTCAGCATGGTCTTTCCCTCTAACAATACTCCCTTTGGTATAGTTGTTCTCCTCCAGGCCCTTAGCTGTGGGTTCATGTCCCAGACACAATCCCAAGTCCCTTTCTGCACACACCAGCTCCATCTCTGCCTGCCCTGGGAATACTTCTCGCATGCTGCAGTTTTGCTGGATGCAAAGCATTCTCATGAAGGGACCCCTGAAAATGCTCTTTAGCACAGTTCAGAGGCAAAGGTGGTGACAAGGCAGATGGGGCTGTCCTTCCAGGAGACTAAATGCTCTTTGGAAAGCAGTGAGCAGCTTGCCTGGGCCCAGTGTTGGCAGTTATAAACTTGAGCCAGGATAAAGTGCTTGGAGATGGTTCTGATGATGATTACAACACGGGTCACTCCAAATCCTGCAGCCTCATCCAGCACCAGAAGCACACAAGGGCTTTCTGCCTTCACCTGCAAACACAGGAGACGGTGGGCAACCACCTTGTGGAGGGAGAGGCTGCCCCAGTGTCTCGCTCCTGTCCCCATAGCTGGTGACAGCCCCAGAGCAAAGCTTCCCTGATCCTGCCCAGTCAGGCCTGCTGCCCATGTCATGCGGCCCTGGATTCTCCAGCTGCAGCTGCAGTGTGCTGGAAATTAGTCCCCAGCCAGCAGCTTTCAGCTGGAGTGCTTACTGCACCATGCCCCTGGCTGCCAGCCCCACTGCCCTGCTGGCACTGGGCTGGGAGCCATTGCACCAGCGCTGGCAACCGTGGCTGTGGGGACCAGCAAGGACTCAGCAAGGCAGGCAAGCAGCAGAGGAGCAACTGTCTTCACAGCCCAGATCCTCCCCTCTGCCCAGGCACAGGGGTTTTAGAAGCACACGGCGTGATTTAAAATAAAGAGGTAGGGATGAGGTGTACTGCTGGTGGGTACAGCATGAAGAAAGTAAGCCCCTAATTTGTAAGAAAGAGCTGAAGAAACACCTCTAAGATATTCAACTTAGCATTTCTGTGGTTGGGCATAATAGTTCAAGCCTTAGCTGAATTTCTTCTAAATCATCATGCTACACCAGCCATTGTCAGTCCTGTATGTTTGCTATTTTTGCTCTTCTAATCAAAGCACTGTGGTCCAAAGGACATAATGTTCCACTATACTATATAGACCAGTGAGTACATAGCTAGTCAAAAACGTTAAAATTGGATCCTGCAGTTGTGAAACAACATTATCTTTCTTCTATTCTCACCTTTCACATCAAATGTCATCATGTGGCAGCTAAATATATGGGAAAAGAGTGTGTCTCATAGACTCAGCTATAATTCCAAAGTCAAGAAATACTACTTTCAATATTTCTTTAAAGTTCCCATAACACACAGACATTTTAAAACCCATTAATTCCAGTTCAGGTTATATATCTGTTCTCCAGGTGCAGGCACTGGGGCCAGCTCACGCACACATTGCCCTCAGAAATAGCCCTATTTTTCTGCTCCAGAGAAGAGGGGAGGTCCTGGCATGGCTGGGGCTGTGCACAGGCACTCACTTCCCTCCTCCCCGTGCGCTCCTCTTTGTCCTCAGTTGGATGTTGCAATTACTTTGGAGGCCACTCGTTTGTACATAAATCCAGGGTGCCATCCTGCCTGCTAAGCAGTGCTGCAGGAATGTGTCCATCCATCCCAGCTGTTCCAGGGGACAACTGGATGTGCCTTGGTGGCACCATCTTGCTGCTGAGGGGATGTGAGCCCAGAAGACACATTCATGTGCTGTGCACCTTCCCTCTGGGTGGCCAGATCCTCCTCCTGCTCCCATGGAAGTCAACAAGATTTACACCCTTGATTTCAACAGCAGCTACAGAGCAGGCCTAAAGCCAGGGAGGGAAAGGGAAATCTCAGATTAGCAAAAACAATGGGGGGATCATTTCACATACAACACCCTCAGGGCCCCATTATGAGCCAGAGCCAAAATTTACTGAAATCAAGGAAGTGATCTCCATAGGCTTGAGATGTGACCACAAGTCATGTGGTTCTTATTTGCTCTTTCTAAATGAGCCATTTTTGTTGGGAAAGGTTTATGACTCGATCCCGCAGTGTGATGCAAAGGCAGACAAGCTGCTGCGTGTCTGCAAGCCCTTTTACAGACACAGGGACCTGTACTACTACAATGTAGGATCATGGTTAGCCAAAACTCCTAGAACAAACCAGTGACCAAGCCTCTGAGGAGGTTCTCCAGGACTTGCAGCTTAAAAATGAGAGTGTCTGAACCCGTGGTTTAATTCCAAAGAGGAATCTCTGTTTTCAGGGTACCAGGGCATTTGTCAGGATCAGCTATTCTGAGGACACATGGAGAAAGGATGAATAAGGATTTCAGGATTTAGCTCCTCAGTGGGATTTTACTCATTTGTTTGCTTCTCAGAAAATTCCTCATGTGAACTTAGCTATGCTTATGTTGTCTGTTTCAGTGGAAAGTTCAGCTGCATACCCATTAATCTTCTCAAAATGTACAGATCCTCAAATGTTTGTTCTGCTTCACTGCATTTATTTACATGTAATGTACTATATATTCAAAGCTACCCTTGCTGTCAACCACTCTGACTAATAAAGGTTGTATGTATGAATTGTAGCACTCCCTTTACTTTTCCACACTATCAGCAGCTTCATTCCAGTAACAGATAGAGAAGCTGTTGAGACAGCTGTCCAAAGTTAGGGCTTTGCACACTGAAAAGTGGCAATCAGCAACTCAGGGTTTCCCCAGAGAGGAACTAGGCCTTGATTGCAGCAGATCTACCTACCTATGCAAAGTAGGCAGAGCTATAGCTGCCCATTGCAAATCCTGTATATAATTCAGAATGCTTGTCTACTTCAACACTAAACAAAACAGTGGTGTGATGAATCATAGAATCATTTAGGTTGGGAAAGACCTTTAAGCTCACCAAGCCCAACCACTACCCAGGGACTGCCAAGTCCACCACTAAACCATGTCACTGAGGACCTTGTCTACATGGTTTTCAAATACCTCCAGGGGTGGTGATTCCACCTCTTCATGGGCAGCCTGTTCCAATGCTCAACAACCCTTTCAGTGGACAAAGTTTTCATAATATCCAGTCTAAACCTCACTTGGCGCAGCTTGAGCCCATTTCCTCTTGTCTTACTGCTTGTTGTTGGGAGCAGAGATGAGCCACCTCCTCACTCCATCCTCCTCTCACATAGTTGTAGAGAGTTTTACTGGTATCAGTTCCTTTATGGAACAATTTCCCCCAGCAAAGGATGGAGAGTGACACCACAGTGCTGCTGAGGACAGCAGCAGGCGTCCTGTGCACTCCCCTGAGACCAGCATCTCACCCAGGGGGTTTGCATCTGTCCAACAGCCAGCACAAAGTGCCAGGTGATCTGGGCCTGCTACAAGGCAGGGATATTTCTCACCAGGGTGGTGTCCAGTCTCTGTGACCACAGGAGCCCAGGCATTTGGGAAATGGACAAGGGGAAACTGGTTTGTTTGCATGCTCAAGGAGCTGTCCTTTCGTGTGTTTAGATATTAACTCATATTCACACAAAATACCAAATGGAAGAGGCATCATAGAATAATTAGGCCCACCGTCAGCATAACCAGTTATTTGGGCAGTTTGTGCACCTGTCTCCCCACAACACGTTTGCTTAATCCAAAAAATATCAAACATAATTGTATGTCATTTAATTTCATTCCTTACCTTCCCTCCGAGTATCATACCCAAGGTATGGGTATGATTTCAGTCAAAAAGGGTTACATATCTGCCTCTTTCCAGGATAAAATCATTCAAGAGAAACGATGAAGCATGCCAAACTGACCACAGGTGAAATTACTGATTTGGTTTTCTCTGCTATCATTTTCTGTACAAAAGAAGATGTTCACTGTGCTGTTACAAAGCAGAGAGAAAGACCACAGATGACAGGAACCCCCTTCCTCCCCTCCACAAATTAAAGTCAGCCAAACCCTCACATCCAGCATCTCCTCCCACTCTGAGAGAGGTGAATGGGTACAGAGGTTCATACACGAGGACTCAGTCCTTCATGTCATTGTCATCCATCCCAGGGTTGGGAAGGCCATAATATGGGACACCTGCGAGGCAGCCAACATCTACAGATAACAGAAAGGTACCAGTGCAGATAGGTAATCTCCTACTAGCTGAGAGAGTTAACATATGTTAAGTATCACCTGGCTGGGTTTTAAAATGCTCTCCTGTGGCAGCAGTGTGCAGATGTACAGATGCTTCCTCACTCTGGAAAAACAATGCTTAGATGAAAAGAGACCCTCAGGATTTCAACATCCTAATTAACTGAGATGAGACAGGTCTGCTCCAGCTTGCTCTGTGGGGGTTTGTGGCAAGTTGGACTAAGAACAACACGCATCTTGTTTTCCATTAAAAATGAACAAGGCGTTTGTTGGCAGTTAACACAGCGTGAGCTGTGTCCTCTGCTCCTGCAGCAGGATCAGCGAGTCACAGCGGAGCGGCTCGGTTTGCAGCACACACAGATCTCGTGGAGAAAAGCAACCGTCTATGCAACTGCTTAAAGAGAGGCTGCTTAAACCCACTCTGCTCGGGTTTGGAAAGGGAGGGGAAAAAATGGTGCCTCCTTCGAGCCGGAATCGAACCAGCGACCTAAGGATTACAGCAAAGTCAAGCCTCTACAGTCCTCCGCTCTACCAGCTGAGCTATCGAAGGGACCTATTGTAAGAAGCCACCGCCACACAACAGGAACCCAACACCGTGCGCCTGGACGCATGCGCGGAACACACAACTCTGGAACGGGTGCTAGCCCGGGCCAGGGTCCACTGCTCGGAAGGGCAGGGACTGCAGGGAGCACCTCCTGGCGGCGGGGCCGGGCGGCGCTGCGCTAGGGTGCGGCAGTATATGGCAGAGCGGCAAACATTTCCTACGTGCGGGGCCAGTGGCGCAATGGATAACGCGTCTGACTACGGATCAGAAGATTGTAGGTTCGACTCCTGCCTGGCTCGCATGTTTTTCTGCCGCGCCACAGTGAGCGGTGGTGTTACGCACTGAGGGGATTGTTTTCCATCTGAATACAGCACTGAACTCTCTTTATATGCCCACATCACAGGGTTATTGTGTCACCCAAAGCACACATCTAGGCCTAAGTTTTTCAGACGATCCACGATGTGCATTTTCTCAAATGCAGTAACTGCCTGGATTCAGTGCAAGTTTGCTACAAGTAGTTCATGTTGTTATGCACAAATAACCGATTTAGAACCTCCATCCTTTGTTTTGCTGTCTGTGAACAGAGCCAGAGCCAGTCACAACAGAAGGGTGTGCAGACAGGGAGCACAAAGAAAGGGCACCCCACTGTTGCCACACATAGCCCTTGAAACCCTTATTTTCCTGCCTGTTGCTCCCACTCAGCTAATGGTCACAGGCAGTTGTGTCTGGAAACTTCCTTGGGAATAGTAACTCGGAAGGTGTCTACTTGCAGCGGAAAAAAGGGGTACACCCAAAGGTGTGTTTTATGCAGTTTCGGGGTGCACCCGAGGATGCCCGCTGAGGAGGACGGGGAGCCGGGCGGTTTGTTTTTTCCGCTCCACTGGGACAGAAAACACAGCGTAGAGAACGCGAGTCCGAGGCACCAAAACACATGCGAGCCAGGCAGGAGTCGAACCTACAATCTTCTGATCCGTAGTCAGACGCGTTATCCATTGCGCCACTGGCCCCGCGCGCAACAAACGCGCCGGCCACCGCCCACTCGGCGGAACCCTCTCCCGCACCAACGCCATTGCGCGCATGCGCGGATCACCTGTTGTGTCCCTGCCGCCGCCAGGCGCATGCTCAGAGCTCCGCGCGGGGTGTGGAGGGACGTTGGGCGGCCGCTGGGCGGCGGCTGCCAGGTCCCTTCGATAGCTCAGCTGGTAGAGCGGAGGACTGTAGAGGCTTGACTTTGCGGCAATCCTTAGGTCGCTGGTTCGATTCCGGCTCGAAGGAGGCGTCACGTTTTTATTCCATCCTGGAATAATTTGGTTATTTTAGCCCCTAGGTAACGGACGGGGCCGCGGCTGCTACTCCCGCCCTGCGCCTCCCTCTCTCCCTGGCCGAACCCAGGAGAGAGGCGGTAGGGCAGGAGCGCACCCAGGCAGAGGCTCCCAAAGCCATCTCAAGCACATGTAATATATAAGGGTTCACATTTCTCTGCTTTTTTCCATTCCTTTTTCTTTTTTTGAGGGGAAAAAAGGAAAATACTGAGGTGGCAGCCCTGCAGTAAACACTGAAATCCCATTTTTGCAGCAGCACTTTTGGAAGTCCTTTTTGTATATGTATACGTAATAGTACTATAATGAATAGTATGCAATTGGCAATAATATTACAATGTATTTTGGTATTCTCCTGTGCAAAGCCAAATTTATTGTTATACACACAGATGTACACAGGATGATTTAGGTGCAGGCAGAGCAGTATGAGAGGGAATAGAGGTCCTTCATACAGAAAGGAGTTAATGCAGATGGAGATGGGCCTGGTTAAGATTTAGTAAATAACAGGGCTAGCACTCATTCTTTGCCTTTTTTTTTTTTCCCTGTTCTCACAGAATCACAGAATGGGTTGGGTTGGAAGAGACTCTAAAGCTCATACAGTTCCCAACCCCCTGCCATGGGCAGGGACACCTTCCACAAGACCAGGTTGCTCCAAGCCCCATCCAGCCTGGCCTTGCACACTGCCAGGGATGGGGCAGCTGCAGCTCCTCTGGGCAACCTGTGCCAGTGCCTCACCACCCTCACAGGGAAGAACTTCCTTATATCTAACTGCTCTGTCAGCTTAAAACCTTTCCTCCTTGTCCTATCAATACATGCCATCCCCTCTCCTTTTTCCTTCAAGTCTTCTCCATTGCAGGTGCTACGTGATTTGCAGAAAAATATGGTTGGCAACAACTGCTGGCTTGGAGAGGGTAAATGTGTCTGAAGGCAGCCAAGTCTGGCTGCATAGCGGGAGAAGAATGGAAGTTTTCTCCTTCAAAAGAGCACAGAATGAGACTTCTCTGGATAAGTGTTTCTGTGGGGTATGTTTCAGATATGAGAGCAAGAAAGACACACTGTCTGTGGGGATGTAGTACAAGCAAGATTATCAGCAGGGAAACAGATTGGTGAAACTCAGCAGGAGTCAGACCTGCAAGCTTACACACCTTGCGTATTACATCCCTGGCCCCAACTAACTCTCTATTGATTAGTAGAGGTTTGTGTCTGTGTACGGACACACACAACACCAAACTTTTATCCTTTCCCTTCCAGCATGGTGCAGGGCATCCCTCATGGGAGCTGTCTCAGGTGAAATCCGGGTGTGGAAAGCCTGACCAGCAGGGAATGGAAGCACCATAGTGAGCAGAAATTGAGGAAAGACACCATTTCCTTAGGAGTGCATTATCCATACATGTTTGCACTCTCTAGCAGTCAGATCTGAATCCACAGTCCAAAAGCACATCCCTGCACCACGCGTCAGGGTGAGGCAGGGCATGCTCTGTCCATGGCCACAAGATAGATTTTTTTCTTGGTTAAGATTCCCCCCTTCCTTCACCAATGTCTCTGCTCTCCTTTTTGCAGAACTTTATGCAAAATCCTTTACTCCTTTCCACACACACAGTAGCACCCCTTTTCCCTTTTCCTGTGGGATAGCTCACAAAATAAAAGCACAGAGTTTCTTCCAAGGAAAGGACCATTCCCATTTCCTCCATCTTCATCTCTGAGATTTTTTTTTGTCTCCCACCCACCCAGAAAGTATAGACATGCATGGGTTTCTGTGTAACTCTGTGCGACCCATAAGGGAAAAGGAAGGCAGAGGAAAAGGAAAGGAGATAATAAGAAAATACAACAGAATGAAAGCCAGGAAAGAAAAATAGACTCAGAGCTTACTATATGTTAAGCAACTATTCTGCCTTTTGAGCTGTTATGTTAATGTGACTGCTTGGCTCATCTTCCCACTCTTCCAGGACATACTCATGTATCTAAAGGTACTAAATGCGTTTTACTATGATGACAGCCTATTCAGTGCTTGGATTTCTAAACACTTCATCTAGGAGCAGATTAATAGTGACCAGTCGCCTGCAGGTGCTTCATTACTTCTGTGCCTGGTCTTCAGCAAGGGCCAGTAACAAGCTGTGTGTGTACCCTGTTCGAGCAGTTGTAGCACTTAATAACCAAAAATGCCATTAATAAGACATTTCATGCTGATGCACTGGGTCACGAGGATGAGGTGGGCAGGCAAACATTAACTGGGTGCTGTTAAATAGCCTGATGGGTACCTGGGGGGCACCTGCTCCAACAAAAAGGGATTTTCGGCTCCAGTGTCGTAAGAAAAGGTTTGTTTGCATTTCCAGCAAAAGCTGCCCCTGCTCCTGGAGAAACGGGAAATAGAATAAATCTCAGGGGAGACAAGGGTATGAGGATAAGAATTGTCAGACTGCCTGGAGGATTTCAGAGAAGAGGTGGTGAAAATGTTCCCATATTAAGAGGTACTGGCTGAGGGATGCAGTGTGAGCTAATACGTAGCATGCTTGGACAAGGTGTTCTGCTGCTCACATAGGTGGGAAAGCACTGGAAATGAGAAACATCTTTCCTGGTTTTCTTAGCATCTGAAATTATTTCTTGACTTAGGTCCTCTTCTCAGTGTCTCTCTTATGAATATGGTAAACACATTATTCTGTTTCTACTGACTCTTCATTTGGCTTGAGATAAATGAGATTTCAGGGTCACCAGGTCTATATGGTTATCACTTGGCTAATAGCAGGTGCCTCATCAGACACTGAGACATGATTTTTAGCTCTGAGCCATTCCCCAGAGCAGCCAAACATGCTTCATTTCAGTAGCAGGAGCCGGATGAATGAGGATCCTCTGAGGTCAGCCAAGCCAGAGCAAGACAGTGGAAAACTGGAAGATTCTGGTTATAGACTTGGGTGCTGGAGGTTCACAGCGGGATTGGGAAAGAATCCATGTAATAAGCAAAATTTAAAAAAATAATAATCGCTTTGGAGATGGAGTTGACAAAGCTGAGGACTTCCAAGGGTGCTGAGCAGGACGTGCGGGTAACAAGTTAACTAAAGGAATCCCCTAACAAGGAGGTCTTGCGTCCGTGTCTCCAGCTTTCCAACCTGCTTTTCTTCTAAGCTTTCCACTTTTCCCTCCACCCACTGTTGGGTAGGAGCCTCAGGAGAAGTGCAGGGCGGGAAGAATGGGGGCGGGGGGAAGTGTAAAAGTGAGATTAGCGAGCCAGGCAGGAGTCGAACCTACAATCTTCTGATCCGTAGTCAGACGCGTTATCCATTGCGCCACTGGCCCCTGGCTACTGTGGGGGGGCAAAGCCCGAACCGGGGCTGCGGTGGGGCACGAGCAAAGTCCGGCGCATGCAGCTCCCAAAATTGTCTTGGCTGTGCTATTTGTTTTTTTGGGGACCACCCCAAAATCCCCAGTAGTGGTTGTGAAGGGCGTGCAGTGGAAATCCCATATTCCCACCAGCATCCTTGTTCAAGCTCACTATCTGATGTTGCTCCAAAGAGCTTTGCAGTTACAAGCTAGGAACAAGTCATGTTGTGTCACCTGCTGCAATATCTATGCTGAAAGGGAAATTAAAAAGACAAATGCCGGTATCCTATCCAGTTCCCAAATGCTGGGAGTTGTGTCATGCCCCTTAGCTCACAGACTCGGTTCCCCACACCCCAGGCAGCCACTGGAGCCAGCAGAGCCTGCCTGCTCCTGTGGTGTCTGGAGGAGGAATCCTTGCCAGTGGGAGGAAGAGGTGGGATCTGCCTTTGACTCCACGATGCTGTAGCAGAAGAGCCTTGTAGCCTTCACCCCACACTCAGTCCTACCTCTGCAGAAGGACCCCAGAGCAGACAGAGAGGGCCTGCAGGGCTGGGACAGGCTGCGTGGTGCAGCGCAGAGCTGGTCTGTTCAGAGCAGCTCTGAAGATACCATCAGCACCTTGTCTTCCAGGAAACCCCCACTCCACTGTCACACCAACACCTCTCCCATTGCAACGTGCCTGACTCACCTCTGCATGTTGGTTCCTGCCCCAGCCTCTGAGTTACTCCTGGTCTATGCCCCATATTTTCTTCCTGCATCTCAGCTGTCAGAGACAGCATTCTTTGGTCTGTCAAGAGAATCTTTGGCTCTGAATCCATACAAACCACCATGCTGGTTCTTCAGGAGGGAGACCAGTGTCCCAGCAGCTGTTTTCTTGATCACTTGGTATACACTGCAAAGGTCACAAGAACCCAGAACTTGTTTTCCAGCTCTTCCTTGTCAGTCAGATGCAAAGTAGGTTCTGCTTTTGCAGGAAGAGCCAGGGAATGCCTCACAGATTTAGAACATTTTGGATTCAGTGTCAGGGCTTTCTGGTGACATTTGCTGTCTGCTTCTCTGAGCCCTTTGCTGACCTTATGGGAGCCAAACATGGTGACCTGTGCTGCTGATAACTTGGGTGTCTATGAACTCCTGGGTTCTTTCCAGTGGTAGCCTTTGATCCTTTGATTGCTGTTTGATTTCTGGCCTGACCTTGTCCATTCAGGCAGATAAACAGAAATCAGTACGAGAGAGAGCACAGCTACTGAAAATAAACTTAGCATACTTAGCCCTAGCTTTAGTAGGCAAACAAAAAACCCAGTTTGCCAGTGTTGGACATTAGAAACCATGAAAATACATGAATGGCACAGCTCTTTTTTCCATTCCGTAGGAGCAGGGTGGGATTCATGTAACCTGCTGCCAGAGAAAATGCTGGGAGCTGCTGGAGACAGACATTCATCACTGCAACCCTATCTGAACACTCATTGCTACTGTACCTCCCTCAGCAGCAGTTATTTTGCCAGACCACTGTGGTAAATGATCACTTCTGGCTTGACTTTCTTGTGAGTGCTCCTTCAAGTCATGGACCATCTCATGGGGTACTGGAGGTATTATTATGTTCTGGCTAACAATGAGGATGCCAAGGGTGAAGTTTGAAAGGAGAATGGGCCAGTTTAGCAGCTCTTGTTCCAAAGTAAAAGGGTTTCACTTATCCTCCCCTCTTCTCCCCTGAACAACTGGCCCGATACTTGTCCTGTGGTCACTTCCAGCACCTGAGCAAATGCGCTAATTCAGCCAAGAAGTGGGTAATTTTCTAATGCTCAGTGAGGGGAATCAGCACAGCTGGGAACAGGACCTTGCACCAGGGCCAGCACAAGGAAGGTGAGAGACACAGGCTGCCCCATCCTGCTGGCCAGAGCAGCTCAGCTGCCTCCAATTGCTTATCAAACTGCAGCCCAAAGGAAGGATGTCGTGCTGAGACAGTGAAACTGAAGACATGGAGTGGGAACAAGGCGTAAGAATTGGACAGGATATGCAGTAGGTGAGAGGTAGAGCCGCTGTCTGCCTTTGCAGACACCTCACTCTCTGTTATTTCCATCCTCTCTTCATTTTCCTTCTTGTTCTCTTTACTTTTGCAGGCGCTAGTAAGGCGGGTGGTGAGGAGGAGGCCAATGCCTCAAGCCAGTGCAGAGGGGTAGGCACTGAGGGAAGCACCTCCCTCATAAACAGGAACTTGCAGATGGTTCCTCTTTTGCACATGGGTTTTGTTTTTTTTTTTTCCCTCTGAATCAATTATGAAAAACCACAAGGTGAATGAAAGGGGATGAGCATGTCCAAATGGCTGGTGGGCATATAAAACCAGGAAGAATCTAATTAGAATGAGGAGTTTGTGGAGGTAGCACCTTTTTCTAGTTGGACAGCTTGAACTTGCACCTATTCTTCTAGTTGGCAGCCAGAGAGATGATCCATCAAATGCCTAGGCCAGGCAGGATAAAGGGCTCCCACGTGTTTGCCCAGAGATCCTAGGGATGTTATTACACTGCTGCAACAATGGGATGAAGAATGATGTTAGAGAAGGGTGATTGCCCAAATTTCTGTGCAGTTCTAACAGAATTGCTCTGAGCAAACAAGGCTGCTCAGTTCTGCCTAATGGTACACACACGTACTGCATGCAAGAACAGCAGGAGGTTCCTGCTTGAGCCCAGATGAGGGCTGCAACCAAGAACAGTGATTTGAGGTGAAACCCTGGGCAAACAGGGAACTGTTATCATGCCTAGAGGAAGCTGCTGCCAGAGCTGGGAAAGCAGGCCAGTGTCCCAGGGAGGGAATGAATGCAGATGAGAGCTGGAGATGAGAAGGCTTGATACAACTCTAAAAGACACTTTTCCCCTCCTGGCTATTGCCTGTCCAGGGCAGGGCTGCAGCTGAAGTGAAGGCACATTCAGTAATGCTTTGGTTATTATGGAGAAGAAGCTGGCAACTCAGAGTGCCTGTAAGGTGCCCCAAGCTCTAGGTGGAGATTTACCACATCCTTTGGGAAGGAACAAGTCATTAGTATCCAATTACACTGAAATCATGCTTAATTCAAGACAGGTTAAGACAGAAAGCAAATAAAAACATTTACTCACAGCTGCCAAGATAGATAAACCTATAAAAGATGTAGGTGGAGAAATGAGAGAAAACCAGGCTACAGTTACAGGCTTTGAAGATTAAATCAGCAAGGCCATTTCCTCATATCCAGGCATTTTGCTGCAGGCTCTTCTGACACAGTGAGGAGCAGAGAGCCTGTCTTCCTCCTCAGCTTATGTCTCAGGTTGTGCTGGCCAAGAAGTATTTCCTCATGGGGAAACAAAGTACCTCTCATGTCTCATTTCCTACTAAGCCCCCAAATTCTTCCTTTCCAGGGAGGTCCTCTGCTTTAGTACGGAGCTCTTCCTATTTCTTCCTTATCCAGGAGACGTGCTGGCCTTTCCTCTTGGCAATAATTACTTCATTTCTTTAGCATTCCCAGGCCAGCTAACAATGCCTTGGGTGAAGTGCTAAGCCAGAGTACTGTCATGGGAAATGCATTAGCTAGATTATCTGAATGCCACTGCTTTCTTTTCCTGCCTCTCTTTTTATTATTGTTATTAATTTTTTCTGTAATAATGTAAATATCTTTTCTTTGCTCTGCCTGTTATCACTATTTTAAAGGGCATATGGAAAAGCATGGGGGTTAATCAGCCTTGGTTTGGAGGGAATGTCTTGCTTCAAGCTAGTGAACGAGCCAGAGGAGTGGTTTTGCCTGCCCAAGCAGAGGCTAACTTTTGGTTGACAGGGCTTGTCTTTTCAGGGAGAGGGCGAAACAGTCCCTTCCCTTCATGGAAGAAGATAAAGGAGATGTGGAGGATAAATGTTGATGTGGGAAGGATGAAAAGTAGGTTGATGTGGTGCTGCAAAGTAGAAGAGGAGGTAGGGAAGTTGTGTTGGACTTGGGGAATCACTTCAAAAGCCTTGTTCAGTGCAAAGGGCATCTGGAGACTTACCTCTGTGCATGCATACGTGGTCTCCTTTATTATCTGTCCTTGTTATCATGTCCTTTTGCATCTTCCTCTTGCCTTTGCAAACTTCCTCCTTCCAGTTTGCACATAGTGTCTGCACATAGTGTCTGCACATAGGGACCACTTGGAGGTACCTGTGAGCCAGCTGGCAGCACAGTTTCCTCCCTAAACTGAAAAGGAAATGGCCCCCTGCACAGCTTTTGCAAAGCTTCTTGCTCTACACATTGGCTCCTTCAGTTGCTTCATTTCTCAGTGTCCAGTTCAGTGCAACCTGGGGCAACCCAGGAACACATTATGAAGTCACCAGAGAAAGGATGGGAGAGATGTCACTGTTCTCGTACCTGACTGGTTAACATCCAGCTTGATAATAAGACATAGTTCCCTGGAAGTGAACGATGGCTGGCTTAAGCTCCTGGGAATGAGCAGCCAGTCTGAATGCAGTTCAGATTACAGTCTGCCAGGAGCCCCTGACACATCAGGAGCACCCCAATGAATGCAGCCTGAGCAATGATGTGCAAAAGAAACTTTTAAGGAAGCACCGTACCTTCTTAGGGCAATCACTTGCACACCATTTGGTCTTACTAGTTTAGATGAATAAAGGTGGGGGTCTGTTTAGTTTATTTGTGTATTCCATAAATATAACGTATTTTGGGTTGATATTAATGGATTTTTCATGGATAAATTATTTGCAGTTTTGCTTAATCTCGTCTGGATTAAGTGTGATTTCTGTGTTACTGGTTGTCCACTGGCATTGCTTGCTGAAGGTTATGGTGAACTGTTACCCTGTGGCCACTTAAGTCAAGTCTGGCTCTTTGGCATATCCTCCGGAGCATTGCAGGGCAACAACAGCCATGCCTGCCCCATTTTCGCTGCAGCAGTGAGGTCTCTGAAAGCACCACAGCTCTCCACCTGGGAGCTGAGCTATTAAAGAATGAGAGATGTCCTGAGAGAGGCTCCCAGCAGGATCCTGCAGCAGGCCCAGTCCTGGCAGCAGGATGACAAGTGGCAGATGCATCACTATGGGATATGGGGAACCAAGGCCTACAATGCACAAGATACAGATTTCTGCAAAAAGGGATGCTGCTTACAAAGCTGTCGCCTCCCTGCTCCTTTCTAGCAACAGTTAGGGATAGAAATAGCACCAAGGCCATACATACTATGTGGGTTACTGGAAGAGATGCAGTTTGTAGTCTACTCATACATAAATCTGTTTGAGCCTCTCTCATGTTTGCACTGCAGTTCTTGGGATTATCAGAAACAGCAGAAATGCACTGTGTACTGCTCTAGCTTATCACCTCCAGAGTTTTTCCTGAAGCTAGATTCCCTGCAACAGAGTAGAGATGGGGGAGATACGATCCATGGCATTAGAAAAACAGCAGCACAAGTGACATGAGGAGGCAAAACTTGCAATAAGCAGATCCATCAGAGGACTGATTTTGCACCACCTCTTCTTTCTTGTAGACTACATGCAGTCACCCATGTGCTTCACTTGCAGCACAACTCTAAATGCTGTGGTAACAGAAATGCACAGTAGCTCTGGCACTGATCCTGTGCTCTACTTTGCCGTCTTATTCAGCCCTCCCTGCACCCTGCACACACCTGTCCTCTCCCCAGCTGCATTCTTCTGATCCAAAGGGTGGCTGTGGCATGGAGACCTCATAGCAGCCTTGCAGTATCTGAAGGGGGCTACAAGGATGCCGGAGAGGGACTCTTCATTAGGGACTGTAGTGACAGGACAAGGGGTAACGGGTTCAAACTTAAACAGGGGAAGTTTAGATTAGATATAAGGAAGAAATTGTTTACTGTGAGAATGGTGAGGCACTGGAACAGATTGTCCAAGAAAGTTGTGAATGCTCCAGTGTTCAAGGCCATGTTGGATGGGGCTTTGAGCAATCCAGTTTAGTGGAAGGTGTCCCTGCCTGTGGCAGGGAACTTGGAACTGGATGATCTTAAGGTCCTTTCCAACCCAAACCATTCTGTAATTCTATGATTCTATAATATGTGGTTGGTGGTGCCTTGTTTTCCCAGTTTCTTAACCACAGTGGTAATACAGGGAAGGTCAGGCACATTCAGCTCACAGCAGCAGGGAAGGACCCTCAACACACAGTGCCTGAACAGCTTCCCTCACTGCTGATAGCTGGGATCACAGGGAGTCATCCTCTAGGCTGGGGACAGGCTGTGCTTGGCTGGGTGAGGTGGAAGCAGGGGGAGAATTTGGGGTGGGGAGGAAGAAAGCCTCTTTGTCTTCTCCCAGATTGCAGTACCAAATTAATATGATGCAGGTTGCTGCCATGAACTCTTCATTCATATTGCCCAGACTTGACCACAGGGGGGTAGGACTTCATGGAAAGATATGTATCCTCAGGCAGCCTGAAGGATTTTACTCAGGTATTACTGCAAAGCTGCCTCTTCCATGGCAAGGTCAAAAGCTTTGAAAAGGCATCTGAAATCTGATTCATTCTGTGGCCAGAGGACTTGTTGCTTGCCCTTTCTTCGCTCCCATTCTCTAAAGACAGCCAGAATCAGAAAGGCTGAATCCTGGGGAAGAGCATGATGGGACAGGGGGAAACAAGACTGTATGTGTAGAGATCTGCCACCGTGCTTGGGATGCTTCCTGAAGTAATATTTCAGAAAGACATTAATCTACTAGGCTGCTGCTTGGTACAATGAACTCAATGTCACAGCGGATGGCATCCCTGATCATAGCTTAAAGTGCATTCATTCAACTCCTGCCCAGCTTGAAGGCATTTCCAGCTGTTGTCCTTGCAAACACCTGCATCTCTCACGCACTGTGCTCCCCTATGCTCACATGAATCTCACATGAAGTAGTGAGAGAAAGAACTTGGCTGGAAAATGGCCAAAAGGCAAACAAACTTGCTCTTCTAATCTAACTTTCAAAAGAAAAAAAGGCACTGGCACTCAGAAATGAGCAGTCATGCTGGTTTTGCTGTGTGTCCAAAGAACATTTACAGGGCAAGGGAACACATGAAAGGAAAACTGAGAAATTTGACAAAATTGCTAAAGGACAGAGGTACCACCTCTGTTACCAGTCATGTGCTAAGCAGGCACTTGACCAGTTCAGGTAATGCCTTGCTGTGTGAAAACCTGCCTGCCACCACAGAACAGCATTTTTGTTTAGCTGTAATACCATAATGTCTGATCCTTTATCTTCCAGCACCGAATCCCTATTCTGTCCTGGAGGAATGACCCTCAAAGGGGATGGTCGTAAACATAATCTGGACTACCTAGGGAGCTGGGACAGAGTCTCAGCAGGGCTCTGACGTGGTGTAAAGTCATGTGCTGAGTATAACCTTAAAGCCAGTCTCTTCTTTGAACTACAGACCTCAGCATTGTCCTGAAGAAAAAAGATACCTGCATTCCTTTACTCTGCCAGCTGAGCTATGGAGGGGTTGTACTGAAATAGCACCAAGAGTGCCTTATGTTGAACAGACCGAGGCTGGGGAGAAACCTGACACTGGGACAGGCCTGTATCTCCGCAGAGTGATGAGCTGATGCCAGCTGGGAAGCCCGAGCTGGTTCTGTGCTGTGAAACGCAAGTCACTTCTCTATTGAAGCATTACTCCCCTAATGACAGAGCTGGGGTTGCAGCAGCAGATTTTAAAGGGGAATACCACACCCTGAGCAGTAATCATATCTATTTCCCAGTCAAAATTCCTACTGTTAAAACTCTGCAATCACCTTTTCCTTGAATTCTGATATGGTCAGAAGTCCCCTAGAACTGCCCCAGCTGTGCTACCTGTGTCCAGCCCTGCTGTCACAGCACCAACACCACCACAGTTAACACAGAGCTAAATCATGTTATTCCATAAAATGAAGGAACCTGGGGAGGAGCTGTCATTCCTTCCTCTCTGCTAGCAGGGAGACATGTAGTGATGATTTACAAACAGGATCCCATGGGATGCTGTGATAGAGTAGAGGCGAAAGGGTCACAGCTGCATTTGAAGAGCAAGAGACTATGTTGGAATAATAAAGCATTTGGTCACCTACTCTCCAACAAAAACCAGGATTCTCCCACTTTTCTAACTGGTGTTTTCTCCTGGTTTTCTACCTGATTTTGTTTTATTTATGTCCTTTCTTCCTTCACATCTCCTCACTGCAGAGCATATTTTGAGGGTTGGAAAAACAAGCCCGTGCCTGTTATCTGTGAAAACTGTCCCTAGCCCTGGAGAGGACCTATTTTTAGGTGGGCAGTAGTGCAGCGCTATTTCTTCCCCACATGTAGTACTTCCTCCATGAAGTGCTTTGGGCTTAATTTTGTGCCTCTCCTGCGAAGCATAGATATCTTTCCAGCAGTGATGTGTTGAGGGGATGAGGGTTTGGGAAGCCCTGGGCTTGTAAAGTTGTGTATGGCTCAGGGAGATGCTGAAGCACTGATCTCGTGTTTGTTATTCCACAGCACTGGCAGCCTGTCTTTTCAGACTTACTGCTTTTGAGACTTTAGTGAATACAGATAGTTGCAGGGAAGATGAAAACAGCTTGTCTTCATCACCATTTGTGGTCACCTTGTCTCCTGTGACCACCATTTCTCATCCTGATCTCAAGAACTATGAGAAAGACAGCACTTTCTATTGGGAAGGAAGGGTGTTCTGTTTCCCTGTGGCTCCTAAAGCTGAGTGACACTTAGATCCACACTGGCCTGCTGGCATTACTGAAGGGCAGCAAGAAGCCACAGGATCCTCCCTCTCCCAGGCAGGGAGCCGGGAGCAGTGATCCCATGGATTGGTGTCCCACCAGTGGCAGAGACATGGCCCACAGGGCTGAATCCTCAATGGAGTTAATCCATGGACTCTCCATGTTTCAAGGTCCTTTAATCTAAATCTCTGAGGTTTCTCTGCTATAATTTATGTTAGTACTGCTGATGAATCTGGAACAGAAATTGTAAGCTAGTTCATCTGCCGTTTGATCACGTTTCTGCCTGTTTACTCCAATCTGTGGAAGCTTCTTGAGCATGGATAAGCCCAGAGAAGGCTGTTTTCAAGCACAATTCAGCTCAAGTCAGTGTCCGTCCCCTGTTCAAGAGAATCAACCCTGTTACTGATCTTTGTAGCTTGTCCCTGAAATCCTGTGCTCCTGCACATTTGATGTACTCTCAATGACTCACCATTAGAAATCCTTTGAGCTTGCCCCTGCTGTTATGATTCTGTATGTGCAAAAGGAGATTTTGAAAGATGCCTTTATCTCCTGTGCTGGTCCTTGTTTTCCTGGAGATCTGGAACCATCTCTCAGGTTGTTTTTAGAAGGTATTGAAATACTGACTGCATATGGCCTATCATCATGTATGAGATACACAAAGAAAAATATATATGTAGAGTGGAAAAATGTCATTCTCAAAAAGCAACTGCTTTTGAAAACACTTGTCCTTTGCAAAGGCTGTCTTTGGCAACATAAATTGACATACAAGAGTAGTTTTGGTAGTTATTGTAGGATGTTGAGCAATCACAATAAAACAATGAAATTATACACTCATAGAATCAACTAAGTTGGAGAACACCTTTAAGATCATCAAGTCCAACCACTACTCCAGGACTGCCAAGTCCACTGCTAAACCATGTTACTGAAGGCCTTGTCTACATGTTTTTTGAACACTTCCAGGAATGGTGATTCCACCACCTCCTGGGCAGCCTGTTCCAATGCCTGATCACCCTTTCGGTGAAGAAGTTTATCCCAATATCCAGTCTAAACCTTCCCTTTTCTCCCATGTGTCAGTTGCACTACAGAGGTTGGTGTCATCTACAGACTTGCTAGGCAAGTCGGCAAAAACGCTAGATACTGTTTGCAGCTTGCACTTGTGCAGGTAGGAGGGCTTCATCTTTACAGCTGGCTCATTGGCTTAGCGAGTTGTTGCAAATGTGAGATTTGAGTTCCTGCAACATGCCTGCTGTAGGTGGGAATGCTGGTGCTCACCATCTGCTGCTGAGGGGCTGCTCACTGCAGGGTAAATGGGCACAGAAAAAAGGTGAGATGGATGGAGAGCCTTCCTGCTAGCTCCCCCCAGGAAGGCTTAGCAGGATGGGAGGAGGGGAAGGCTGCCCTGTCATTTTATTCTAAATCTCACATGTGGGTGGGCAGAAATGGATGCAGTGGCCTCCTTTTTGTTAGGATGTTGTAGTGTTCAGGCAGCCAGGGCTTTTTTGCCAAGAGGTGAGTAAGGCAGGGCAAAGCTGAGGGGAGATGGGTTGCTGGTTCCAGGCACCAACCAGCCCTGTGTTCTTCCAGCAGCAGAGCTGTCTTGCAAAGTCCTCTGCTGAGCCCCATGATCCTCGGGAGTGCACAGAGCTGCTGGAGGCAATGGGATGAAGGCAGGTATCCGCTGTGCCCAGGGGAGACTGGGCTGCTCTCCACCTGCTTTAGGGTGGCAAGGGTGTTGGGATCCTTGCTTCTCCCCAAGGATAGGCAGGAGGTGGGGTGGCTGCAGGCCAGGACACCATCCCATGGACTGGGATGTTCCATGCCACCCACCATGCCTGTGCCTGGGCAAGGAGCCTGTGCTTGCAGAGCAGGCTTTGTCTCTGCTGGGCTCAGTGAACAGGTAAGTCATATGGGACTTACCCTCTGGCAAAATACACTTTTAGTCTTTATTTTCCAGCTGTGCAAGAGCCACAGAGCAGACTTTCTGTGGCTGACACACAAGACCTTCACAGCACTGGTACAAGAGAAGAGGTTACAGAGGGGAATTCTGTGAACACAAAATCCAGGGATGTCATTATGGCATTGAAACCTGAACCTGGACATTGCTCGGCCTCTTCTTCCTCTTTCAAATCCTTTCCTAAACCCACTGCTTTACAGCTAGTCTTCCAGGCTCTCCTGGCCAACAGTCCACAGCCCACAGGCTGTTACTTGGCTGCAAAACCAGAGAGGTTAGAAGTAACGTCCATAAAAGAAAGCATATCTCTGGGAATTAGTGCTGTGGTTGTGTCAGCAAAGCCAGGTAACATTCCCAGGCAAGCAGTACTGAAAAAAAAAAGTCATTTAAAAATGGTATTTTCTTCTGGGTGATGGCTGGAAAGCAGCCAGAGTTTCTGTCCAAGAGTGAGGTTAAAACAGGCCCTCTTGCCCTTTGTTAGTCACTTGAGAGATGGCTTGATGGACAGCTGTGTATGCCGGTGGCCTTCCCTTGCAAGTGTGGAAGGGGAGGAAGAGGAGGATGACAAGGCTTCTAGGGAGAGATGGGAGGGTGCTGGGCTTTTTCTCAGTGCAAGTACTTCGAAGTGCAACCCAGGCAATTCTTGCTGAAGACTGGCTGCAGGACCATCCCCTGGATCTACTGCCTCTTGGGCTTTGCTCTTCTCTTCTTCCTTGTTGCAGCACAGTATGCAACATTGCAGTTTGCAGTGCATGGCTTACCTGGCATTTCTCATTCAGCCTTCACAAGCACGACCGAATCTCCACATGTCTTTACCTAGCAGTCACTGCTGGGGCTCGTAATACTTTGACAGAAAAACCTGAACTATTTTTTTATGTGTCTAAACTACATATCCCTGCCAGAAAAATATTTCAGCTTAGGTGTGGCTGCAGGAGATGGGATTTTCTTTGTTTTGTCGGCTCCTTTTCATGGTTGCGCTGTTTACCATCTGGTTTATGATAGCATGTTTCAGCACACAGAAACGGGAAAGCTGGCAGCAGCCTATCTCTTATCTGGTTGCCACCAGATCATAGAATCACAGAGTCATAAAATCACAGAATAGTTTGGGTTGAAAGGGGCCTTCAAAGCTCATCTAGTCCAAATTCCCTGCAGTGACCTCGGACATCTTCAACTAGATCAGGTTGCCCAGAATCACATCCCACCTGGCGTTGATTGTCTCCAGGGTTGGAGCATCCACCACCTCTCTGAGCAACCCGTGCCAGGATTTTACTACCCTCACTGTAAAAAATTTCTTCCTCATGTCCAGTCTTAATCTCCCCTTTTTTAGTTTACAACTGGTACCCCTTGTCCAGATGCATCAGGGATCACACTCAGCCTGTTCGCGTATGGCTTTTGTGGGCTACCACAGGTAAGTATAAATTCATTACATTTACATCCTAATGGCCCATTACACCTTGGGAGGTGCCTCAGTTCGTTGTCCAAAGGGCTGGCACAGCAGCACAGTCCCCCAGCTTTTTTTGATGCCTGCATCCCCCCTTCCTACATCACCATATGCAGGTGTTTCTGGGCACTGACATTTCTAACCTTCAGCTTTTCCCCCTAGATTTTATCTCTTTCTGCCTGTGTAGTGAGGTGGAAGTGCCTGCCTCACCAGGCAAGCACGGCTTTCCTCATCTAACTCAAATGCCTTTGTTAAAGCAGGTTTTGATGCATGAGGGCCAGCTGACTCAGAGTTAGGAGGGTAGGAATGAGGCATTCAAATTCCTGCAGACGTGAAAGTCACCTCTGACCCAGCCACAGAGAGGAGGGAAGAAGAGGAATATCTTCTGGATGCTGCCAGGAAAGGCTCCCTGCCAGCCCTGCAAAGCTCCAGCTGTCCATGGCTCAGCTGCCGGACCAGCTTCTCCAGCTCAGCTCTGGGCTCTCATATGCATCAGGCAATCAAAGTAAAGGTGTGATTTCAAATGGGTTTAGCTGAGATATCACAAATATCCCATAAACACAAGACGTTGAAAAATCTGTTTTCATGTGACTGCTGACAAATGTGTATTTTTAGGTAGGGGAAGTGCCAGCTCGGTGGGCTGAAAACGGGTACAGGAGTTCACCCAAACACTTACAAAGTAGCAAGGCTTTGAAAATAAAATAGTCAATAATACATTTAACTTAATGTGATCGTTGCTGTTGCATGCTGAGAATAGTATTTGTTTCCATGCAGAAAGCAATAAACCCCTTTACTTTTATATTCCTCTAAAGTGCACAGTTTCCAGACTGGTGTTGCATGCAGATGAAGGACCCTGGAGTCAGGCTCATACCAGAAAAGGGCTTTGGAGTTGGAGTCTGCCCCTGGACTTGTAGGGGATTTTCCCAGCCACTCTATAGGGTTTTTCATATGCAAGCCCTATACAGACATGAAGGATTATAAATGAGAACTTTCTACAAGACACTTAACAGAGAAATCAATTGTAGGTTTTGATTAGAAGAGAAGACAACATTCTGAGTTCATGTGCAGTACAGTGGCAAAGTGATTTTATACAGTACATGCAGGGACTTCGGCTTAAATTCGAGGGTATTTATTGCTTGTACAGTTGTGTGATAAATTGACAAGTAGAAGCACAGATGGCTTTCCCTTAAGATCAGGCATCACATGCCACAAATTATCTGGGAAATTGTCATTTTAAAAATAACTCTGGAACAAGTGCCAAGCTGAGAGGGATATCAGTGTCTAATAAACAGATATAAACACAGCAGTGCCCAAAACTAAAATATATTTGAATTAAACTGCGCCGAGAGAGAGCATATACAATTAGCACCTATTCTCTAGCACCACAAATGAAAGCTTTTCATACTGTATTTGTTCTGCCTCTTTCTCGTCAGAAAATTCAAATAATGGGGTGGGTTTTTTTGTGCATATTTAAACTACTGTGGAGTTCACAGCTTGAATAGTTGTGTTAGATTCTTATGTTACAGCTCCTAGAAAAACGCCAGACCAGAAGAACCTTAAGCACATTTGTAGGCAGGCAATTTCTTTTTCACTGTTCTTCAGGGTGGTGACATGTTTACACCCTGATGTGTGTGAGCTTCTATTGTATTCTCCAGCAACCACAGGTGCTTCACACCTTGGGAAGGTGAGATCCCCAACCCTGCCAGAACACATGGGGAAAATAATATCCTGCATCTCACAGCCACGGCTGCTTGCTCGAAACAGAGCATTTGTTGGACTGGGGCAGCCCTACGCTCTCTGCTGCTGTGCAGAGATAAGGGGGGAGCGGATTTAGTTTGCTTATCACTTGCTGTCTTCCTCAAGGGGTGAAGGCCACCATGTGTGAGTGAGGAGAGCCAGGGCCCCGGGGGCCGCCCGCCATCCCCCACCAGCTGTCACCTGTCCCAGCCTGTCCTCCTCTCACGCGCTTATATGGGCACGGCAGGATGGCATCTCGTGACGCTGCGCGGCTAAAAACAGCCCCTGCTCCCTTCGGCCCCGCGTCTGAACAATGTCCTCCAGCCACAGCAACCCAGAGAGCCTCTGATCCAGCGCATTCTCTTATTTCAAGGGAAATTAACCTGGAAACCCCTCCACAAGGCTGTAATCCTAAGCGCATGCCCCTGGAAAAGGTAGGGATGAGCACCACCCTGAACTACAAGTCCTTCTCCAAAGAGCAGGAAACCATGGATAACCTGGAGAAACAGCTGATTTGCCCCATCTGCTTGGAGATGTTCACCAAGCCTGTGGTCATCCTGCCCTGCCAGCACAACCTTTGTCGGAAGTGTGCCAGCGACATCTTCCAGGTAGGTTTCTTCCCGCAGAGAGCCCTGCTTCCCAGGCAACACTGTCTGAAATGAATGGAAAAGCAGGTTTTTTTACATGGTGTGCCTGGCAGGAAGGGGGGGTGATTTAAAACAGAAGCTGTGTGTCCCCGGGGGCCAGGGCTGAGCTCACAGCGGACTGAAGTGACACCTGTTAGCTGCAGGGACATGGCCACGTGTGAGCTGAGGAACTGGTCCCTCACAGGCACTGGGTGCTTTGCTGAGGGTGGGTTGTTGGAGCTACCCTCTCCTTGAGCTCACTGACAAATGGTTTCCTACAAGTGTGGGTTTGTCCCAGTGCTTTTGAAAGGGGGTTTTATGGCTTTGCGTGGCCTTACTGACCTCTCCTTGTGCTTCTTGGCAAGAGCAGGCCTCCAACCCCTACCTGCCGACCAGAGGAGGCACAACCGTGGTGTCAGGAGGCCGCTTCCGCTGTCCCTCGTGCAGGCACGAGGTGGTCCTCGACCGGCATGGCGTCTACGGACTGCAGAGGAACCTGCTGGTGGAGAACATCATCGACATCTACAAGCAGGAGTCCACAAGGTAACGAGTGAATGTGTGCCCTTCGGAGGAGGTTTGCTATAAAATCAGACAGGGCTCAGGAGGCTGGTGGCCTTTGGTGTCTTCATTTGGTGCACATGAGGCTGATTGAGATGTTTTGTCTCTTGGAAATACAGAACAGGATCGTGCTGCCACGCATGCCTGTCTGTTTGCTGTGCAATGAAGTCAGCTCTGACTGAGCACAGAAAACCTTATCCGAATAGATGCTGATTTTCCCTGCTTCCACTTACATCAGAGGGCTGTGCCATGCTTACTCACATGGACAACATTTAACTCATGCAGGAAAAGCCCTTGAGGTCAGCGTGGCTCCATGAATAAGGGAAAAGCAGCTAGATTCACATCATTTATTTTTAAAACACTTCAGATTACTCTCATTTGTCTTTAACCTGGGTGTTCTCATGCTGGAGAAGGGAAAGAAATTTCAAGTCTTGTTAGAAAATCCCAGACAGTGGAAACAAGAAGAAAACTGAATTTCACACAGGAGATACCCTGCATCACAATGTCGAATCAAAACTCCATTAAAAAAATCTTCATTCCTGACAGTTTGGGATATGAACTCATAAAATCAAGTCTTATTTAAGACTCCATAGAAGAGGAAGAATACCCAGAAATAATATGTGTCAGTGCTGTGTGACTGTGCACAAGAGTCAAGACCTCAGGGTAGAGGAATGGATTAGTCCTAAAAAGTAAGATTTCTCCTGAATTTTAATTTCCTGCATTGGATGTGTAATGGATCCAGCAGTAGAAAAATGTTGCATTCTCATCTTTCTTTCCTTGGGATGGGTCAGACTCATGGTACCACCATGGGGAACTTAGTAAGGGGAAAGCTAAGCCTGGCCCCAGGCCTCTAAGCAAGCAGATCTCACTCAGGAAAGCTGCCTTTTGCCACCAGCATGGATCCACAGGGCCAGTTTTATATGGCAAGGTGTTTTGTACACCTGAAGGAGGGTGTAATCCTGGCTGTGCTCCCTGACAGTCTTCCCATCCCACCCCAACAAGGAGCTGGGGTTTGCAGGGACGATGAGGTGGTATCACTGCAGCAGGTGGACACAGCCATTGGAGCCCAGACCCTGAGGTGGTTTAGAGCACTTCTCATGACCTCTGACAGAGGATGACAGTCACCAAAAGAGAGAACATTTCCAAAGGTGGCTTTGGCTTTTCTTGGCTGTTCAAATGCCTTTGGGGACTGTTGTAGCTAGGCATAGGTTGGGCTCCAAAGTGTCCTTTTGGCTGCTCTTTGCTCTCAGTGCTAAGAGAAGTTCAGCTACCCCTGTGTGTGTCATTGATACCCAAATATTATTTTAGTCAGGAAAATCTGGGGGGAAATGAATCAGCAAAGCTATGGTGCTGGACTTTGATTTTTTGACCAGATCAGCTAGACATGTGTGGCTTCACGTCTTTCTTGGGGTTTTGGGTTTTATTTTTTCAGCTCACAGTTGTATTTAACTTAAAATATAAATGCTGCTCCTTTTCCCATGTAGTTCATGGGAATTGGAACACAATTCAGTTAAATACAAATATAAGAGATTCGGTAGAATGTTTTTTTAAATTCCACAGAAGTAAACCACATAATGAATAAAAGAGGAGAATAGGGGGGAAAAAATGCAGCATGAACATATATTTGCTGAGATATTTGTCCAAAAGGCTCATTTATTCAGTCTGGTAAGGCACTTATTTAACCTTCATATATGTCCTTAGAATGGAAGTTATCGTCAGGGTTACGTAGGAGCAGCAATGTATAGCAGCATTATCTAAACTATTTGGCACTTTGTAGGCCTCAGTGACTTATCTCCCTCTGCCTAACATTTCTCAAGCTCCTATGGGAATGTGAGCAAGATCTGCCATACTTTTCCACTGAAACAAAAATGCAAAGGAAATCAAGTCTTCTCCACTTCTTCCTTCTTCCTAACTGAGGGGCTGAGGTCTGGCAGAGGTATGTAAGAGGAAGAGTGAGATGTGACCTTTGCCTCCTTGTTTCTTCCCAAGACAGCCCTTCAAACCGACAGCAGCTGTGATTTGCACAGGAGCCTCTTTCCCTTCAGTCCTCCTGTGGGTATAATTCACCATAACTCTGTCTGCCAGAATGATGCCGGCTCCCAGCTGCATTTCACATGGACGTAGGAGAGTGAGGAATAATTCATCTAGGGAGCAAGCTTTATCTCCTGCTTAGGCAAAACCAATTTATTTTAAAAATATTTTTCTTAAATTTGAGCTTCTATTTGAGTTAGGAATTAGGGCTTTTTAGAAGCTGGGGCAGCAGCTGAGCTACAAGTTGGGAGGGTCTGCCCAAGCCCTCACAGGCAGCCTCTCCTATTACTAAAAATCACATCATAATGTCTTTTATACCACTGCTCATCAAATTCCAGCTGATGGCAGTGTAACTTGTTGCCCAATTTAGAATCTGTTAGCAGCACAGGAAAGAAATCCTCAAGCAGGGTGTGTCTTCTACAAGGTTTTAGAGGACAGCAAAGGACTGACCTAGTTGAAATAAAGTTGGCTAGAATATTAAACCAATATTTGAAAGTCTGTAGGCCACTGATTACCTGGACTACCTGAGGACCACCAGGATTCCTGCTGCCACAAGGAAAAGGTGACAACAGGAGGCTGTGACTTCTTGCAAGCTCTGGCAGCCTCTAACAAGCTTGGCTGGCTAACTCCGATCAAAAGATGCTTTGGGCTTTTTTACCAGCTGAATCCTGATCAGGGAGGGTCAAGCCTTGCATCTACCAAGAAGAGCCCTAGGTACAGTCTGTCCGTGCAGCCCTGAGTACAGATGGAGCAGTGTGCACAGGAGGGATTAGGTGCTGTGCTGAAAGCAGCATGTATGGGCTCTGTGACAGTGGTGATGTGCTGCAGGATGGGGAAGCCACTAATGCCAGGAGCAGCTATCCCTGACACCTCAGAGACCTCAACCAGAGCTCCCATGGCTCTCTAGGACTTGCTGCAGGGATGCCAAGGGATCTCAGATTGGGGAAATGGGCTCCCTGCCCACAGGTTGCCAAACAAGGTAGCTGCAGGAGAAGCCCCACAGATTGTGCAGTGAAAGACATGAGGAAAGAGATCACATGGATCTTCTCCACCCCCTCATTGCCCATCCCCCCATTGTCTCCATCTCCATGTCCCACATGGAAACAAAGCCTCAGGCACACCTGAGTTTCTTGAGCCAGGCATTTACGATAGTACTAGTGTAACAGAGCTGCAGGAATCCCTATGTACATGTGAACTTTTTTGAGCCACATTTCTACTCTGGCTATTGATAGGCTTTTCACTACTTTTGAGTGAGCCTGTCATTGTGATTGATTTTCAAGGACCATCTTCTCCAAACTGAAGAATGGTCTATCCCCATATACTCAAGTAACAGTGGCAGGATATCTGCATTGATTAACAGAGAGCTCCTGATAAAACACTAGAAAAGAAGCAAAAATAAGGTGGACAGGTGACTCAGGAAAGACACTGTCCAAGCATGTACAGAGGAACTCAGGAGGGATGCAGAACCTAACAAGAACTTCTACAGGTGCATCAAAAGGAGGATTAGAGAAGGTGTGGGTCCACCGCTAGAATGGAGCAGGGTCTTCTGTGTCAAAGGGCATAGAAAAGGTCGAGGTTCTCAATGCCTCCTTCATCTCAGTCTTTACTGATAAAATCAGTCTTCAGTAATCCCAGGCTCCTGAGACCAGTGGTAAAGACTAGAGTAAGGAAGACTTACCATCGCAGGAGTGAGATCAGGTTAGGGAAAAATAATGGACATCCTGGTGAGACGCACCCATGAGTGGTGAAGGAACTGGCTGAATGGTGTCATTGCAAGACCATTCTTGATAATCTTTGAAAGATCATGGTAATCGGGAGAGGTTCCTGAAGACTGGATTGGAAGAAAGTGAATGTTACTTGAATCTTCAAGGAGGAGAATCCAGGGAACTACAGGCTGGTCATCCTCACACTGGTTCCTTGAAAGCTGTTGAAGCAAACCCTCCTGGAAACTATTTTCAAACATACAAAAGACAAAAAGGTAGTTAGAAATAGTCAGAATGGATTTATGAAGGGAAAATTAGCCTGACTAATCTGATAGCCTTTTATAGTGAGACAACTAACCCAGTGAAAGAGAGGAGAGCAGTGGAAGTTGTTTATCTAAACTTTCAACAACTTCTCCTGTAACATCTTTATTGACAAACTGCTGAAAAAAGTCTATAGTGGACAGTGAAGCAGACTGAAAACTGGCTGAACTGCCAGACTCAAAGGGTCATGGTGAACAACATGAAGTCAGGTGGAGGTCAGTCATTAATGGTGCATGCCCAAGATTGATACTGAGGCTAATACAGTGTAATATCTTCACTAATGACCTGACTGTGCCTCATAGACCTATGTGGATTCTCTCTCTACTCCCAGACCAGGTACAGGCACTAGATGATGTGATGGTACAGGAAAGGCTACAGCTATCTAATGGTCCTCAGTGAAAATACTATCAAAGTTGCATTCAGGATTTCAGTAGACACCTTGGGTTTGTAAAAATCCTAAGGAAAACATGTTTTCTAACAAAACAGCAGTTTTCCTATGGTCTTACTATGACTTTAATTAAAGTGTGCTCCTTTACTTGCACAGCAACTTTGCATTTTCTCACAAAATCACAGAATCACAGGACATCTGAGACTGGATGGGACCTCTGGACATCAAGTAGGGCCACCCAGAGCCAGCTGCCCAGGACCATGTCCAGGTGGCTTTTAAAGACTTCCATGGATGGAGACTCCACCAGCTCTCTAGGCAGCCTGTGCCAGTACTTGGTTACTCTCGCAGTGAAAAAGTCTTCAGTTTATGCCCATTGCCTCTGGTCCTAGCACTGGGCACCACTGAAAAGAGCCTGGCTCAATCCTCATTACACCTTCTGTTCAGGTATTTGGATACTTGAAGATATTGGTAAGATCAAGGTCATTGTTAAGATCCCCCTGAACATTCCCTTATCCAGGTTGCAAGTCCCAAGCTGCAACCTTTACTCACAGGAGAGATGCTCTAGACCTTTAATCATCTTCGAGGTCCCTTGCTGGGCTCTCTCCAGGTATGTCCATGTCTCTCATGCACTGGGGAGCCCAGAACTCAACCCAGTGTTCGAGGTGTGGCCTTACTAGTGCTAAGAATCCTTCTCTCCATAAAGCACACATAACACTCCACATGTTAGGATCCAAACCCAGTTTTAATGGAAAAGAATAAATCTCTAACAGTCAAACACAGGCTAAGCAGTTCAAAGAGCAGAGTCAGAGAAGGAGAGCTCAAAGCTATTAGGCTATTTCAGCAACCTGCCGCTTCTTTGGTCACAAGCACATATGTGATGAATCTTTTCATTTACTACAGCCATGCTGTTTCTTTAATCAGCTCCTCTTTAATCGCCTGTTTCAGGAGCAGACATCATTTTAAACATCAGGGTTGTGTTTTGGCCTTTGCTATGACAATATAGACCTAGAGGATTCCCTCTGAAGTTAGGGAATGTTGTGCTAAAAATCATTCCTTTTGTGCAGCCCGGGAAGGAGACTGTAGTTCTGTTTACTTCTACTCTTCTGTCAGTGTCTTTAGGGCCCCACTAGTTCAGGTTGTTCTGCCAGGTTTCTCCCAGCTCTTTGCTGCACCTTCGAAGGTTGGTTACTTCTGGCTGAACTCAGTTGACACCGTCTCCTTTTTGCCATGTGCGATGTGTCTTTCATGTTAGTGGCATCATTCCAGTGTCAAGTAACCTTCTAGTAGTTTCTGTTTCTGGTCTTGTAAATATTTGCAGGAAGAGCAGCTATTTCAGGCTTAATTAATCACTTTGAAATTCATTGTCTGTTAGTGCCGTCACATGCAGGCCCTCCTACTGATGCACTATAACATGAATATATTAGGGGCTGTTTGCAGTCACCTGCAAACATTGTAAAGTGTTTTTACAGTGGAAACACATGCCTTTTGAATAGCATTAAAATGATGCTGGATTTGACACACTGAGTGCCTTACATAAATATATGCTACAAATCTGACCCAAATAATACAGGCTTCCTTCAGAAGTTTCTGTCTTGCTTTATTCTGGCATATCATGTTATACTGCAGATTACAGACTTTCCATATGAATCCTTCAAATTCCAGGGCCTTCTTTAAATTAAATAATATGAAAGCATGGGACATCTTCTTTGTTGCTTGATTTTTTTTTTTAAAGGCATCATATTCATTCCATTCCCTTAAGAAGAGAAAACCTGTACTTTGTCATTGAAAAATAAATGCCATTTCCATTCTACCAAACTGGGTGGAAGAATTCTACTGTAGTGCAATCTAAAATAGTGATTTTCCCATACACTTTTTTTCAGTTGAACAGAATTTCAAGGTTGCCTCCTTGCTACAGAGCTCTGTAAAATGGCTTTTTTTTTTTTTCTCCATG
>NDXB01006753.1:93199-122375 GCA_002631895.1 Agapornis roseicollis | reverse complement strand
TTTTCAGTTGAACAAAATTTCAATGTTGCCTCCTTTCTACAGAGCTCTGTAAAATGGTTTTTTTTTTTTTTTTCCCCATGTAATTCCATTGAGTTCTATGGTTTTGGAAAATATTTTGTATCTGAAGATGAGAAGATCTATTTGTGTGATGCCATTGCTCCACTTGCTACAGGTAGATCATAGTTCTCCTTCCAAATGGCAGCAGAAGGGGATAATGGCTTATGTTGGAAATATTTAACATTGATGCCATAGGAGTAGCAGTCTTTGGAGGCTTGAACCCCCAGACACAATCTCTCCATCAAGATGTTGGGCCTGTCCTCTGGTACCACATCTTCACACACTCATGTGCTTGCAGCAGATGTGTTCAGGGTGTTAAGCCCAAAGCATGGGCTCAGAAAACCATCAGCCTGCCCATGCAGACTGGATGAGAGCATTCACTTACACTGGGAGTATCAGTTAAATGGCTCAATTAAAGGAAGCTACAACTAAATCAGTTACTAAAATAGCAGGAATTGACTTGTGTGTATATGGAGAAATAATTTTGCTGAAGAGAAGATCAGGATTAAACTCTAGTCTGGTGACAGTTCCTGGCTTAGCACAGGAGAGGAATGCTCCTTGTGTAACCCATGTATTTTGAGATGGGTACAATTGAGTTACCTACTGTTAAAAAGTTCAAAATCATACAAGGTAGACATGTGCCACCCAGATAAAATGAATTTGTGTCAGACCTTATTTGGTTGGTGGCCTAGTGTAAAGGCCATAAGGACCCAGTCCTGTTTGATACAGTCCTGACCTGAGTCTTGCAATGCTCATCAGCAGAGACATGGAGTTAAGAGCATAAAGGTTCATCAGTACCTAATTTGATTCAATTGTTCCCTTGCATAAGAGCTTTTCTATTTTAAGGCTAAGTGCCCAGCATTTTGTATGATGAACCTGAGAGAAATTACATATGTTTTGTATTTCAGACAGATGTTAGATAACATGCTAATTAAAGTATATGAGTAGTCTGAGATCACTCTTAGTGAGGTTGTTTACATTTAAAAATATGAGTGAGGGTTCAGTCACACTCCCAGCTGGCATTCCCATATGAAGTCATGTTGCTATATTGTCATCACATCCTGTTGTGTCAGGACATTAATCTGTTCCACTGTCTATTTGGTCATCCCATGTGGCAGGTTTAAGTCTACACTGCATGCTCAGGTCAGCCTTGGGCACTGCTATATATCATATTTCATGCTGATTCCGTAAGTGTTGTCATCAAAAACTCATGAGCACCAAGTTTGTTTTAATTTTGTATTCTTCTACAGACCTGAGAGGAAGTGTGACCAGCCAATGTGCGAAGAGCATGAAGATGAGAGAATTAATATCTATTGTTTGAACTGTGAAATACCCACCTGCTCCTTGTGCAAAGTCTTTGGTGCCCACAAAGACTGTCAAGTTGCTCCTCTCACAAATGTTTACCAGCAACAGAAGGTAAATATCTTTTTGGATGTCATAGGCAACTGACAGACCGTCAATAGGGATTCCTGTGAGTTTCCAAAGGGGCCTTTGCCATTCCTGTGTGTGAGTGAAAGCCTCACACAAACCTGTTAGAACTGTTTAGAAACACAGGAAAATAAATTTATGAGAGATCACACAGACATATATTAGAGTGTCCCAATTTTTATTAGTATAGTGAGTAAACATTTTGGACAGCAGTTTGATGTGAAGCTGAGGATCTCTCTCACAAGGTTCCTATTGTGGTTTTTTTTCAGTGCTTTTATATCAGAAAAACAAGTGGGATTTACAACACATGAACTGGAAAGAGAACAGACCATTACAAACCAAATAGTTATCTATCAGGCACTTTTGCCTTTAAGCATCCGATTTTTAAGAAAAGTTAAGTGAAAAACCTCCTTCTGCAAGTGAATGCAGGAATATTCAATAGTTGGCAGCACAGGATGTACCTAACATCCTCTGCCCTTGCTGTCACCAGTAGAAGACTTGTTTATTTTTAATACAGTATTAATTTAAAACCTGACTCACTGGGTTATCCTCCTGAGATAAACAGCTCATTTTTCTGGAGGGTCCCAGTGGGGCAAGCAATCAGACAGGCCAAGTTTGCTATCCCAGCCTCCAACTTTGTCACACAGATGCTTGTGTGTGGAAACTATAAATGAGAAGTTGCTTTAGGTAAGTAGCTACAAACATCCTTTTCAATCAAAAAAAAAAAAGGAGGGAGAAGGTGGAGAAGTTTCTTGGACTGAATCCATGCATCCAGTCACTCCCTTTTTCATGGAGATTTGCAAGGCATGGTTTCCTTCCCAGAGTGCCTGTGGAAAGAGGCTGTCATGCCCAAGACTGGAGGTGTAACCTGGAAGCTGCAGAATGCATGTTTCAAAGGATTGTTTACAAATCTGTGGAGGCCATGGACATGGTTGCTTCTGTCACAGCAGACTGCCAAGAGTCCCTTACCCTCCCCAGCACCCTCAACAAGTTCCCTAAAGACCAGCTTTTCTGCTTCTCCTCTTCTAAGGATACCTCACAGTCATTCCCATCCCCACATTCCAGCCATTTCTTTCTTCCACTGGTTTCCCTCATGCCAGTGGATCAGCAGCCTCTACTTTTGCCTCCTCCTTGCCTCTCTTCCCCTCTCACAACAGCCCCAGCCCTGCTGCCTTCATGCCAGGGGTTCTGTAGCGCCCTGGTCCTTCCAGGTCAGTGGACTACCTCTTCTCTCCAGCGGCAAGAGCTGCAGGGCTCAGGGAATAGCACAGTAGCATGGCTAGATCCAGACACTAAAAAGAACCAACCCATCAAGAGACAAAGTCTTTTCTTTCAACAAACTCGAATGGAATATTTTGGGGCTGTTGAAAAAGTGCTTCAGACAAAAGCATCTAGAAGAGCTTCCTAGAACAAAGTGCTTCCTCCTTTCAAAACCACATTTTCTTCTCCATGAAAAGTTTCAAAATGTCAATGTTTTCATAGTTTTTTTAGAGAGGAAACTAGGTAAAGCTAATATCCTGGTATGGCCCATTCATCTCTTGCTCCTAACATTTAGATGTGCCACCATGAAATGGGACAGTATGTAACACCTCTTGCTTGCCCTCCCCTTATTTCCTAGTCTGAGCTGAGCGATGGCATTGCAGTCCTTGTGGGAAGCAATGACAGAATGCAAGGGATAGTCACGCAGCTGGAGGAGACCTGCAAGACAGTTGAGGTAGGTACCACCTCTTTAAATGCAGTTATTTCAGTAAGTCACATCTTTTAAACTGCTGGTAACAATCATTCTTTAACAGACCTCACTTTACACAAATGCATTCCCACAGCCTTTTACTAAACCATTACCTAACACTTTGTACATTATCAGCTGTACTGCCTCAACCAAAGGATGCGTCCTGCTGAGCACCCTGCCTCTGACATTGGCCATGTGATGAAGGACAAAGAATAAGAATAATCCAAATCAGCACATCTTGCTCAGCGTTCTTAATGGCATAAGATATGACTGAAGTTAAAAGCAGATCCAATAAAATTCCATCAACTGCCACCCCATTTAACATCTAAGATCAGTTTTTAGAGCTGTAGAAGTCTAAAGCCTGACTGGTCCTGTAAACAGAGCCTTAGTCTAAGCAATAGCATAACTTGTGTAGCAGGGCACCCAAGTGTGTCAGTGAGCTCTGTATTTGGTTGATCTGCCTTCTGCACAGAAGTGCTTTTTAATACATTCACATTGTCATTTAAGGAGTCTTGTTTTGTTGCTTGTGGGAGAGAAGACTTTGGGTTCATACTGGATTTTCTGGTAGAGGTCTTACTCTGACAGAGCTGGAATTAGTTTTGTGTCATTCAGTAGCAGAAGAGGCTTTCATTTTCTCCAAGAGGTTTGTACCAGCAAAGGCAAAGGCTGAAAGGAGCTCATATGGATTGATTTTGTGACAAGAGTTTGATGAAGCATCTAGTGAAGGAGTTGCATCCCTCTCAGCCCAATTAGAATTATATTAACCCTTTAAAGCTAGAGCAGAAAAGAGAAATAGCAGAGAAAAATAAGTTAATCCAAAATGTATAGACTCTAATTGGAAAGAAGAATTATTCAACAGTGTATGTACACAAGCGGCCAAGGCTTCTATTTCCTTAAAGCAAGGAAGAACAGAAAATGTCCAGGTTTGGTTCAAGGAACGTAAAATCATTAGCCCAAGTAAATGAGAGTGGATGCTAGCAGCAGCCAGAACTTTGTAGTCAGGAAGAATGAAACCACAAGGATGGAAATGGCTGCTATCAGGACTTTGCAGACAGAAACAAGGTTTTGAAGTAGGTTAGCTGCAGAAATCTGAATGATATAAAAGCAAAACCTTATACTCATTTAAGTTGAACTAGCTGAACCAGAAACAAAACTTCAAATATCTAGTCTGAAGTATGGAGAAAACTCTATGCTAAAAATACCTTAACAAATACACGAGTTTCTGAAACTAGCTTCCTCAGAGTCATCCACTCAATTTAAAGTCTAACCTTTAAACTCAAAACCTAAAGAAAGTGCAGCCATTTTGCCTTCAGATGTTTAAACAGGCTTTTCACCTTTAAAGTCAAAGATCTCAGAAAATAGATCTTAGAGCTTACCTTGGCACTTCCTTGTTACATTTCAAGCAAATCACATTTCCTACCACACAAAAGCTTTGTCTGAATTGACATCAGTTTGTCCTTGAAGATGAAAAGCTACAGCTGGAGCTAAGAAATGTGCACACATGGAAATAATGCTTATAATCCACGATTTGTCTCTTCTCTTTGCTTAACACTTTGCAGAGAACAGTAAATATCTGCTTTAGCAGAAAATACATGATCACTTTCCTCTTAGCTGGAGTAGGTTCAGTAGCAGTAGTCTACAGTTCCATATTTAGTTATTGCTTCTATTCAACCCTAAAAAACATATATTACACTGAAAATAAAAAAAGGAATATAAAATGCTAGATAGTGGAAAACAATTATAAATAATTAATTACTGTTTAGCCCTGTAAACAATATGAGTCAAATAATGAAAAATTACTGTGTTTCATTCAAATGCTAATAACATAGGCCAGTCAATATGGACAACTTCAGAACAAGCAATGCGACTCATGGTCAGTGGCAAGGACTCTTATTTTTGCTGTAGCCATGCTTTAAGAAACAAAGAGGCTGAGGACATTTCAGAATGAAAAGGCATGTATTTGTTAACCTTTTTCATTATACAGAATCTGATTAGGATGTGAGGCAGAGACTTCAAATGGGAACATTTTATGCAGAAAAAAAATATTTCAGAAATATTTCAGCATTTGCAGTTAGGAACCTGTTTTACTCTCTTACTCTTGAGGTTCACAGCTCTGTAATATCTACTGTCAGGAAATAATGTATATTAGAGCTAAGGTTTAAGGAAGGATCTCTCAGGACACCCTACTATCACTCTCTTGTTCTCCTCCTACCTCTTGTCCTGTGTCAAATGGCAAAAATAGCACATACCTGTCTTGAAATTAAAGTTGTTTTACAAGGGGTCTGAATGACATTTCAGAGGAGGTCATTGTAGGCTAAACTAAAGAGGAATCTGGAGCAAGCAAAAGTGCAGGAAACATGGGGAGAAAGCTAGGAGAGGCATGAAAGGAGAGAGGAAGATTATTTGAGGTCTGAAGAACAGAATGACACCCAGGAACTGTGACTCACTTGGTTTGAAAACTTCCTTATCCCCACCCCTTAATTCACTAATCAGAAATCTCTGGGAAGTGGCAAGGACCTCCAGAAGGTCAGGACAAGCCTGCCTGCCTGCAGGGAGTTTTAAATTACAGCTGCCTGTTTAGCCTAGTCTTCCTCATTAGAAAGCAGAGGTGGATACTTGGGTCAATGCAACAAGATCTGTGTTCGCTTCCCACCCAATTCAGACCATGATTTTTGGCCACATGTCCAGCTTCGAAAGACTTTCTCCTCTGAATGATACAGAGCAGACTGTCACCACTTGTAGGAAGGAGCTCTGGCTGAAAGTCAAGAGAAAAAGTGGGATTCTCTCTGGCCAAGTGCTATGAATAGTCAGTCTTATCACTTCCAAAAGTACTGTTGGACTGTTAACAATTCTGTGCTGCCAGGATCTCAGCATTATGCCTCAAGGGAAGAAGATGAGGAATTGATTCAGCCTCAGTTCCTAGGAAAGATTTTTAAATAATCACCACCAACCAGAACCAGATGTAACCACAATAAGGTTATGCCCCAGGGCACGCAGATGACTCAAGTACTTCTGTTCCGTAGACCTCAGACATTATAGATAACCTGTCTCCTATTTCCTCCCCATAAATCCTCCCTTGCAAATGCAGTGTGTTCTTGTTAGAGAGCACTCAATGAAGCAGTCATCAAACCCATCCTCCTTACTCAGTGAAATATTCTATGTTGTCTGATCGGAAGGACAATAAAAGTGTCTCAAAAAATGATGTGAAAATCAGTGCCTGAAGGCAGGGTTGGCACCCAAAACCTCCTTCTTGTCTTTGTGCTTTTGTCACACGCTGTTTCCTTTGTGGTACCACTACCTCATTCAGTGCACAGTAAATGGAATATAATGGACACCTATTGTCAAAATAGAGTCTGAGTGGGTGTATGTGAAAATCAAGGCCAGCCAGGATAGTTCTAGGTTCTCTGGTAGAAAAATTAAATTCTCCAGAGCTGATATGAGACAATCGCTCCTCTAAAAAACATTCTGTCCATGCAAATGAATCCAGCTGCTAATAAAGTGGAGGTTTTTTACCTTTTCTGCAGACTTCGATGTGCCACTGCAGATATCATAAATACCTTTTACAGAGTTTTAGCAGACTGACAAGTTATACAATAACCTGTTTGGGGGCTTTCAGTGTCTCAAAACTCAGAGTCTGAGAATGGTTTTAAAACTTTTGTTCCAATAGCTTGGGCTTTGAAAATTATGAAAGTCTCTGGGGTCATTCAGAATCCTTTGCACTGCTCAGAAAGAGGAATCTCTTTGATGAAAATGCTTCCAAGTAACTGTAAAAATAGAAACTCTTTTAAGAACATAACATGTTTAACATAAACCAAATGATTTGCAGGAATGCTGCAGACGACAGAAAGAGCAGCTGTGTGAAAAATTTGATTATCTCTATTCTGTACTGGAAGAAAGAAAAAATGAGATGACACAAATAATCACTAGAACCCAAGAGGAGAAACTGGAACATGTCCGCTCCTTGATGAAGAAGTATGCAGATCATTTGGAAGCTGTGTCAAAGCTGGTTGAGTCAGGAATCCAGTTCATGGAAGAACCAGAAATGGCTGTGTTTTTGCAGGTATAAAGTCAATAAATGCAGCTAGAAGAAGAATGATGGGTTTTTTGAAATACTACTTAAGCATTTCTCAATTTTAGGCACATTCAAAGTTTGAGTAAACTTTTGCACAAACTCATCTTTTAAACACTTGCATCAGCACAGGCAAATGACTAGTCTTCTTGTGAATAGTGTCCAAACGAAGAACATGAGTATTTGATGTGTGCACCAAAATATACTATTCTGGGTATGAATTTCTTATCCCCAAAGAAGAAACAGGAATTTTAACTTTTTCCAACATATCCGTATTGTCCCACTGTTATGTGTGTAGTTGAACTTCTGTGAGTTATAGGTTTTGTTTGTGCATTGACAGTAATTAACTTTCCAAGAATTAAATATTTATGTTTCAAGTCACATTTTTATGACTTTACTTATTTTTTTCCTATGATTTCTCTACATCAAAGGCAGTATTCTTTCCAGACAAAGAGGCTCCAGAAGTATGCCCTTATGGATGGCCAAAGATAGTTACTGTGACTGAAGATGTAACACAGCAACTTCTTTTCACCACAAACACACAAAAAAAGCAGAGCAAAAATATTTCCGTTTCATTTATGTAGAAATTGTACATATTTCCCATCATATTTGGATTTTACTTAAAAAGTCTTCAATGGACTAAAAGGTTTACTCAGCTGTATACTAATTACCATGTAAATCTGATCTCGTTCATAGATCTGTCATGGTTGTCATTTATGAGATCCGTATTAGCATGTTTAGAAGCAGACACTGTAAGAATAATATCTCAATGCATAAAATCTCTGACAAAAAATGAACCATGTAAGAAGTCAGTTATTTCCTTTTTGTTTTCACAGAATGCCAAAACATTGCTACAAAAGTAAGTACCTAAACTTGAGACTCTTGATCATTATAATGAATCACAAATTGCAAATTTATCTGCGAATCTAAATGCCAATAACTAATTTCTGTGTTTTAGAATTACTGAAGCATCTAAAGGATTTCAAATGGAAAAAATAGAGGATGGATATGAAAATATGAACCAATTCACAGTGAACCTCAGTAGAGAAGAAAAGATAATACGAGAAATTGATTTTGACAGAGGTATGTCATTTATTTCACCTAAATTGCTTTCTTAAATTGCAGCTCTGTGTGATTTATATTATGATACTGAGTAGCAAAACTTGAATCAGGTATTTCTGTCCATCCCAAAGTATAACTAGACCATTTTGTATCAATTGTAATCAATAGCAAAAATCCATCACAGTTAAAAAAGTCATATAACATGTTGACACCATGAACCTTACCTTTTATGTCTACTCAACACTTTCCTAAGCCTGAGATCTTTACTGATTCCACATGTGAAGGGACCACAAAATTAAGCTTTTATCTCATTCTCTAAAGTCCTTTTTTTTTCTTTCCCCCCTAAAAGATGCCATTATTGTGTGGCCTGTCTGCCCTAGAAAGGCATTAAAGAAGTAGAACGTTTATTACTAAAGGAAGTACTCACGAAAGATACTGTGTTTTACTCTTTTTTGATAATAATTGAGAAATATAACAGAAACATAAAATTCAAAATCAGAACAGTTATAGAGGGAAGCAAAAAATGTCATAATCTTTCATTTAACATCTTGTGTCATGTCATTTGTCATGACATCATGACTAAACATGCTTAATATATCTATATAATAAGCACAAAGTTGTAATTTTATGTTTACCAAAGTAGCCTGAAATCTAGGCTCACCTATGCTTTACCTTACAGAGTAACCATAAGAAGATAATGGAGACAAATGTTTCAAATAAGCAGATCTCTCCTATTAAAAGGCAGCTGTAACAGTTGTCTTGGTATCTTTAATTTTCTTGCTAGCACTGGATTCTGCTGGCACATCTGCATTTGCCTTTATCAGCCAATTAAGCCTCACGCAGATGCCACCCATTGCTTACTCCTCTGTCAAGACTTAATACTAGCTTTAGAATGTATGGCTGCTCCTTGCAATGGACCCTGCATGCCTGCTGTGCAGATCTTTGTATGTGGGCTGGAATCTGTTGACTAGCTATACTTGGCACTGGGATCCATGTAGCGGGACAGCAGCTGTGCACCAGTCAGCAGCAGAGAAGCAGGTGTCATTTCGCAGGGCCACGGACCTCAAGGGATATGTCCTGGGAGGGACAATAACTAGTCACAGCCTCATGCCCAGTTCATCCCTGTGATCAGCAACAGCTGTCACATCCCTGCCATGCATGAGCATCTGCCAAGATCATGACCTTATGCTCTGGACAGACACAAACCCCCACCATGTGATAAGGAATGTGACACCCACCTCCTGGAGACAAGCCATCGGCAAGGGCTTTGGCAATCAGGAGTTCAGTCCTGTATTTGAAACTCCTACTGCAGCCAGGGGATGTGTAAGCTGAGATTCAGCACTCTGCTTACAGAAGTGTATTTGCCTGCAGAAACATTTCTTCATTATGAGGACGTTACTCAATTCACAGATCTGCATTCCTTCTAAACATTCAGGCATATAACCTGTGCAAAATGTGCAATTTGGAGCTTGCATTAGTGCATTCTCTGAAGTGCTAGGATGGCTCTGAACAACATCAAGTGTTTATAGGAATGAGTAATGTGATTATGCAAAAGAAAGTGCATTGTTAAGACAGCTCCCTCTGGAAACTAGCCAAGGCATGAATGCTGACAACAGGATGTGCCAGATGATGCAGAAATGATGGTTTGACCAAGTTTGACAGTCTGATTTTAGGAAGGTTGGTATCCCAAACTTCCAGTCAGGTATTGCAAAGCACTGATGTGGTAAAGATTTATTTTGATGGCTTCAATGCTGTTTAAAACAAACATGCACCTGCAATTTCAAGAGGGATTTTTCTCCTGGCATATTGTGCCAGACCAGATATCCTCTCCACAAAAAGTGCAGGGCTGTGCTGCACACCCCTCATGAGAATAACTGCATTGACTGGACATTTTGTCCCCCTTCTCATGCAAAGGGTCAGCTCTAGATTTTAACAAGTGTGTGTGTGTTTTCTGTCCCTCCTGTTGTGAAGTGCCTGATGGCAAATGTATGGCGGTGCCCAGTTCAGGCTGGTGGGACTAGGCTTCTCACCAATGTTCTCTCCCCAGCCTGCATGCCCTGCCATGCAGAAGGTTATCAGTACATCTGCCATGCAATTGTAATTTGCTTTTTACTTACATAAAGATTGTAGCCATCTTCCTGTGTTGCTCATCCCTGTCCTTTTACATGTGTCCTATCAGAGGAGGAGGGAGAAGAGGAAGAGGAGGAGACGGTGGATGGTGAAGAGTTGGATGAAGTACACACAGAGTCATCAGGAGGGGAGGAAGTGGAGGAAGAGGTGCAGGAGGAAGGGTCTGAGACAGCACCACAGCCACCTCAGCAGGACCCAGAACCACAGAGCACAGCAGGAGAGCCCCCAGCCGAACCCGCTGCAGTGCCACTGCCTGCCACCCCAGCTGGTCAGGTAAGTGCCCCGGTGCCCACTGTCCCACCAACTATGTTGAGTGTGCCCTGGCAGAGCAAGAAAACACTTGTAGGCACCATTTGTCAGGAGCACGGCTAATAAAGTCACTGAGCTGGAGAGCAGAATTGTTTATTGCCCTTGCACACATATGCACAACTGTACCCTGTGTACATATCACATGATAGGCAAAAAATTCCACTGCTAAATAAGTGAGATGTATATGGGATACATAAGATATAAACAGAAGAGATTCAGTTTGGGAGTCAGGCACATTACCAATGAGTGTTCTGCTTGCTGTGGTTTAACTCAAACCAACTATTATAAATGAAATGGTTGTTAAAATATTTTTATTAAGGTATTCTCTCTGGATTTAGTGAGTTTTTCTCCACCAATTTTTACATAATACTTCCTATCTGTTTTCTGTGAATGACATTTGACACCTTCTGGTTTTGTCATGCTAGGGATTTCATCTAGGAGGATATGGGAACATCATAGACCAAACAGGAGAGGAAATGGCCTCTTACAATCTAGCAGCAAAGAGATTCAGGGTGTGAATAATTTAGGCCAGCACTTATTCTTAAGGAATGCAATTAGAATGAGACCATAATTGCTGTGTATTCTAAAAGACCTACATAAAAAAAATATTATTTCGTGTGCTACTTTAGCTGTCCTTACATACAATTAACTTAGCAAATTCTCCTCTTATGCAATTTACCCAGTGAATCTGCTGAGCAGGTAAAGTCTGCTGTGAAGATGTTTGAGTAGCCCAGTGTGAAAACAATACAGCATGTAAAGAATCTTTGTTTGTAGCAAGCTCCCCACATAAAACACAGGAAAATAAATACTACAGATTCATTCTTGCTGTGATTTAAAAACATACCTGAGTTAACAGCAGTTGTGTGAAGATGCTCTTAAATCAAGCTTTATTGGTTTAACTAAAGTTTGTCCTTTGAGGATTTGCACTGACTTAACTAAGCTTATATAGCCTAGCTGATGTAGGGCTTTATGCAAACAAGAACTAGACATAAGCAATTCTGCCCACTAACATGAAGTCCCTCAATTCTAAGGCTAAAATGGGAAAGGTGCAGCATGCTGCTGTAGCAACTGTAAAATGTCATTAGGAGATGGTCAGATGTGGAGTCAGACATGGCATGTGGGTGTTGCGGTGTGCGGAATACCTGTATTTCAGCTTTTGCCTTCTGATGCAAGAAAGGCAAAGCAAAAATGCTGTGGTGATAGCACAAACCATGTGGGCGAGCCCTGAGAGCTTGGTGCAGGTTAAAGAGGTGCAGTTTATCTGGCTTCTCCTCTACCTGGCAGAGGAACTGTGCTTGGCTTACAGCACTGAGAGCAAGGTTGGTGGGCAAATATTTCTCTCCAGTGTCTTTGCATTACCCTTATTCCGACTGCTCATATCAACAGGCTTGTTGGGAAATGTGTTGGTTTTAACCCAAAACCTGACAAACCATTTGAAGGTACCTACACTTTTCCACAGCTGGTACCAGTTCATGAGGCTCTTATGCAGAATTTCTTTCATTTTTAGGATTGAAGTGGGCGTTTATCTGAATTATCAAGGAACCACTTGCTCACTCCTTTCTCAGGCAGCATACCCTTCCCAGCTAATTCTACCCTCCAATTCTATTGTTTGGGTACCTTATTTTCTTTCCCTTATCTGTGCTATTCATATGATAATTGCTTTTGCTTTGCATTTTGATTACAATTCTGTCAGACGATATAAAAACATGGCATGCAGAGCGATGTGGCAATGACAGGAAGGTAACATGGTGCACTATGCTTGTTCTTCTCTTTATCTGTCCTGATTAAGGATGAGGTTCTGACACCAAGTGGTTCTCAACAGACCCCAGAGTCTGACACTCAAGTGCCGGCCACAGCAGAAGCCACCGATCCTTTGTTTTACCCTAGCTGGTATAAAGCTCAGTCACGGCAACCAAGCAGTCCAAGCTCAACCCCAGTGAGTGGGCTGGGGACAGTAGGGCCTCCTGTTTCTCTGGAAACAAGTGCAAAGAAGGCAGAAGCCCCAGCAACAGCAGCAATCGAGGAGAGTGCACCGGGGAGTGGTAAGGAAAGTAATTCCACTGCGGCAATGTCCAAGGTCAGTGCTACTGAAGTCACCTCAGAGGGCTGTGACGCACAGCAAGGCGGGAACAGCATCTGCTAAGGAGAATGTGACTTAACTTTCCTGTGCATGCTAAGGAATTATAATTTCAGAAGTACAAAACCAGCACAAATTGTCGTTTCAGCAAATCCCCTGGATTTACAGGCGGTTTCAATATGTGACAGGCTGGCTTTTCAGCTTCAGAGTAGCATGCCAATGGCTGCTTGTGCTTAACTGCCAGTGCACCTCGCTTGTGCGAGCTGTTACCCGAGTTGCTCATGCGCATGCTCAGGAGCTGTTGGAGAGGCTGGCAATGTCTCTGTGCATCAGATGCATGTATTAGTAGCAGACAAATCTTGCACAAGATTACTCCCTTCACCTGTGTAAGCCTGTGTACATCATGTGCCATCTTACTACTGCTGGTTGAGCAGCTATGGCTTGGCTTTGCCTTGTGCAGCTCTGTGGCTGCACCTGGGGTGTATGGCTTTCCCATGTAAACACAAAGCTATGCAAATACCCAGAAACTTCTTGTGTGCTTCATTGCCTCTCAGTAAGCAGTGTGATTTCCTAGGTTCAGATCTGTTGCAGAGGGTCTCCTTCAAGGATTCTTGGGACTTGATTAAAGGAGAGCAGGAAGATAATACATTCCAGTTCTGTTTTAGACTTCCAGCAGCATGATGGGATAACAGATACCAATGTGTTAAGTACAGGAGGGTGTTTTCCTTAGAAGTGCAATGTTAGAGTTGGTATAACTTGAATTTGAATATTCCTTCTTTTGTATATGTGTACAAACGCCGCATGGGTCAAAGATGCAAAGAACAGAACTGAGGGAGCTGTATGTGAAGGATTTGTACAATATACCAGCTCCAGCTCTAGTGCCTGGCTACCAGCCCATGCGCAGCACTCTCTAAATCAAACCATCCTGATTTGCAGGCTTAAGCTGTATGTTGTAACAAAGCAATTACCTGTATGTGTGTGATGAGATTATGTGTGTGTATGTGTGAAAAAGCACAGGTGGGTAGTAGGTATTTAATGCTGTTTCCTTTAAAGTTGGAGCTGACCATTTAGCATACCTAAAAAGTCTTACCATGATAAACCATCACATGGTGAGCAAAAGGTTAGCAGGAATTCCTACAGATATGATAAAAGGGCACTTATCTTTTAGCAGTGACACTTGAACTTGCTAATGGAATGATTCTCACCAGCTCCAAACTTAACAAAAACAACATTTGACCCCCAAATTTCAGTAATTATTTTTCAAGTCATGCTTTGATTTGAGAATATTTGAGTGGAATAAAAAAGTAAAATTAAATTATCAAACCTACTATGACCTTGCCTTAAGTATTCCAAGTGAGCTGGCAAAAGCAGGTAAATTCACAGTGGAACTTACTGCTGCTGTTCCTTCCTATCAGCTCTACAGGCAGCCAAGCCTCACCATAGGCAGGTAAAATCTGTATGGGGTTAGTTTCCTGGGAGCTTGCCTGCCTGTGGTCTGCTTCCTTGGGTCCTAATTTACCAACAGCAAGTAAAGGAGCAAAACTGATATTTGATGTGGATAATTATCTGAAAAAAAGCGACAGTCTGGTACCCAGCTCTCTTCATTGTCAGATATCAGGAATAAAAACAGGGAAAAAAAGATGTCAGTTCCCATTGGCATTTGAGTTTTGGGCTGCTGGTTTTCAGTATTTCCCAGGTCATGAGTGACACTGACATTCTGGGAAGAGGAGGATGTTGAAAAGGGTAGCACATGGTTCTGGGAATGCAGAGAAGAAGGAGCAAGAAATGCAGCTGAGGATGGGATTGCCCTGGATTGGAGACAGAGGAAAGGACAGGAAAACTCAGGAAGCAGAGAGGTGCAGAGTGTGCTGAAGAACAGAAAAAACAGACTGACAAAGCTAGGAAGGGTGATGCCAGGAGATGAAGCCACAGTCAGATCTACAGATCTGAGCTGAAATGTCTCTATGTCATGAGCAAACTGGCTGCTGTCCTGTGGCAGTGATAATTTCTAAGTATGTGAACTTCAACTGTGTTTTCTTCCTGCATGTGATTTTACACAACCCACTCTGAAATGCCATCTTTGTGTATTTTTTTTTTTAAACCCTGGCTGATCAAACCCTGGTTCTTCACACCACTGTTTTTATTCCCTTCCTCCAATTAAAGGATGTCATGGAAAAGTGCTGTGTAAACAGAGCTTTTTCACTAAATGTGGTGATAATGACTAGTTTGTGTCATGACAACACTGGTGAAGCACTTTTCTTATTTTCTCACAGGAGTTAGCATTCTGCATATCACTTTTGGCATTTCTTATCATACTACATCATCTTTGGAATCTGATTCAATACATGATTTGTACTTTCATGGGTAGGAAATATTTCCTTTTACCATTAACTAACAGTTCAAATAGTGTCTGTGGTGGTGTTCCTACATGGTTTTAAGGGACTTCTTCCCTTTATTCCCATCCAAAAACATCATGCTACTTTACAGTACAAGCTGCTTAAAACATTTCTTCCTCCTGCCTTGGAAATGCCACCCTTCATCTTACTCCTGCATGGATAAATATTGCATCCCTAGTTCAGAGAGGAAAGAGACATTTACTTCCTCAGATATATGGGCTTATATTTCAGTTGCTGTTCAGATGACCAGCAGGATAGAGAACCCATGGGTTGACAGGAAATGTGAAAAGCCCTGAGCTTGTTCAGCCCAACAAACTGGGGAGGAAGATCTGGAAAGTTGTCATCAGAAGGGTAAACATCAGGAAGCAAAATCATTGAATAATCCTGCAGCTGTGATTCCCACCATGAGCAAATCACTGGTGTTCCCGGGGGGTGGGGGGGTGGGGAATGGCTCAAGCCCTGCTCCATGAGGTCCCCCTGGAGAGAATAGAGAGACTTTCCTCACAGCCCAGCCCACACATCACGCCCCACATGCTGGAGACTCCTCTTCAGGTCCTTTTCCCACCAATGGCATGCAAAGGTGTCTCTCCCACATTCACAATGAGCATGTAGCACCAAACATGACTCTCAAATGCACTCCCATGCAGCCGGGAGGGGATACAGCCCATTAGACACCCAAGGCTGTGTGTGTGTTTTTAACTATCTGTGCTTAAAAAATAGGGCATTTGTAGGCAAAAGCTTTTTTTTTCCCATTGGTCACCCTACTTAATTGCTGAAATACCTGTAAGACTAAGGACTGAGAAGTTCACTACCCAGTGAAGTTGTACCAGGTGTAAATACTGTAAACTAAGCCTTAACTCCTTTTTGGTAAATTTGTCCAAGATTTAGTACTTCCAGCTCCAAATTCATACCCCTGGTAGGTAAGAGGTGTATATTCAATTTCTAAAGTGATATGGCTGATCTGCAGAGAATTCTATGTTACTACTGGGGCATTTAGTCCTATCTACTGAAGACTAAAGACCTCTGACACAAATAAACAGCAGTTACCTTTGGGTGTGTGCTCTGACAACTGAAGAATTGCATTTTGGTCTGTTCTTCAACATAAAAATGCTGAGGTTTCCCTGCTTGCTTCTTTGCTGCACTCTAAACATTGTACATGATAGAGTGTATCTATGAAAAATGTTGAATTATTGTTCAGCTTTTAGGTGCAAAAATTCCAGCACTATGACTGAAGTATATCTTTCCATAATGAAAGGGGGAGAGAGAAGAAGCTATCACCTATGTTCTGGACACAGAAGTTATGCAAAATGATGCACTGTCTGGTGGTAATTTGAATTTGAAAAACATCAGACACTGTGAATCTCAATTAAATTTATGGATCATAGTTTATTTTCATTTATTTGTGCTTGATTTTGAAAATTCATTGTATTATTACAAGAGGACATAAAGTCTGTAGTCCTGGGAAATCAGGCATGCAAATAGGATTATGCTCTTTTATTTAACTTCTCTTTCTTTTAAATTCAAAATACCTTTTGAAATCAAAACCAGACAAATGCAGGAAGCTTTCGTTTCTACCGTTTGAGACTTCTTTTCTGTGCGGTCTCCAGTGACAGCTTTATGATTTATTTAATCATGAGATAGAAAGGAGGTGAGGGAGAAAGGCATTTTGGACTCTATTTGCATAAAAATTATATTCTTCTCCAACTGTAGTGAGGTGGCTGTCCCTGCCCATGGCAAGGGGGTTGGAACTAGATGACTTTTAAGGTCCCTTCCAACCCTAACTATTCTATGATTCTATTCAGTTTATGCGGTTTTATCTTTCATGTGAGATATCAGGTCACTGCCCTTTTCTGTTTTTCTGTGATAAGCCCCTGAAAGCCACATAATAAAATTACTTAAAATAACTGAGATAATAATTTATAATAATAATAATAATATAAATCTGCATGATTCTTATCATAAAAGCAGCATATATGTTCTTTTCAGGCTCTTTTAATAGAATGCACTGATAGGGATTTCCTTGCTTTTTAACAGCAAAAAAGAGGTTAGTTTCATATATTAATTCCCAAAATTTACTTTATTTAAGGGCTGCTGCACTCTGAGAAATTACATTGATGCATCAAGAAATTTCCTTCAGAGTGCAGAAGGGTGTATCAGCAGGGATACAGCAACAGGGGTGCAGCCCACATGCGTACAGATTGCTTGGTCTAAGAAGGGATGAAAGGAGACGATTTAGCATGAACAAAATAGGTAACTCACGCTGAAGAGCCACATTCTGCTTGAGGGAGTACCTAAGACAGGAGTATAATCACCACAGGCTGCTTCTTTGTCTGACGGAGGATGAGAGGCAGCTCCAGTAAGAGAGACATTTCACCAACTGCTGCTGGTTCACACTTGGCATCTCTTCACATCTGCTTGCTGAGCATAAGGTGACACTGTTCAGCATCTCAGACTGGGGAAGGTCTTTTGAAGTGAATCTGACCCTCTGCAGATGACAGCCAGGAGCCAGTGATTAAAATAGGAAACTGGTAATAGGAATAACATCAGTGAACTGCCTTGCTACAATGGGGAACAATGTAATAGTGAAGGGTGACATAGATGTTAGCAAGCAGCCGTTTCCAGTGCACAGGGGAAAAAGGTCTTGGAGTCCAAACCAAAAACTTAAGAGGGCTTAGAGACAGTCTGTGTGAGGGGTTACAGAGGGTGAAGCAAGCCTTCACCAAGTCTGAAATTGTGTTCTTGTGTTGTTCTCAGAAGAGAGGCTAAGTGAGCTAGGAAGAATACATATTTTATGCATTAGACTTCAGAAACTCATTCACCCATTTGGCATTTCAGGACTCAGGCATGTGGTTTTGTGTTTTGTATAATGAAGATTACTGAAGGATGCTACCAGTGGCATACAGGTGTGGAGCTTTAGGCGTATAAAGAACGATGTGTGTTTTGTAAATGCTAGTGGCATCTAACTGTTGGATCAGCACACCTGAAGGAGCATATGGCTCTTCACGCTCTTAGAAATCTGACTTTCAAGTATGCATTGAGTCATTTTTAGTAGTAAGAGTAGTTTGTAGGAGCATTGGACATCTACCACTTCTAACAGTGCAAATACCCAATATTTCCAGGTAACAAGCCAGGTATGTAAGCCCCTCTTGCTGCCCAGCTTTAAGTAACCAAATGTGAAAAGCCAGCCATCAGCTCTGCCATCTTATTCCCTTGTGCAGACCTCTGGCAGGTAGAGAAAGCCATGCACATCTAGAACAGTAAAAACATTTTCCAGGAATGTGTAGTCTTTTAAAGTATCTTCACATGCAGAACCACTGTATCCCTTGGTTTGTAATAGAGAAATCCCAGAAACCAGCAGTGGCAGGTATTTGTCACTGGAAAGAGGCAGATCCCAAATTACCTTATATCTGCTTAAACTATTTCATTCTGGTTAAAATACAGAGGGGAATGGATGCATAAGGAAACGTTTATTCAGTTTTTTCCCTAATCAGACTTTTGTAGGCAACATCTCTCGTGTGGTGACACCATGTAAATGTGGGAGAGTTTATGAAAGTCTTGTATTTGCCTTGGTGTCTGGTTATTCAGTTTATTTCACCTAAGATGAAGTACTGGACCTCATATTCTGTTCCTCAGCTGTCTATGTCTCCAAAGGACTCAAGCACACACATTTAGTCTGAAAGGAAATGCAAGTTAATCATCCACAAACAGTATTCTGATCTAATTTCCCATCACTGCCAGTAAGTTCAGTGCTTTAATTCCATGAGGATATAAAATATAATCAGGACTGAGCTCTTTGGGAGGAGAAATACTAATGGAGTGGCCTATGTTAATCTTGTTTCATTAGTTTTAAAATTTTCTATTACTTGCTTGCAACCTTATGCCATCTGCTAGAATTACCATAGGGACAGTCCTCTCTGTATTCATGTATTGTAGTTCTCTTTGCCCTGCTGCTGAATACTGCCTTTTCAGCTGGTGATCCTTCAAATATTTTTGCAGGCACTTTAACTCACATGTCAGAGAGGTCATTACTTAACTAAGTTTTAGCCCATCAGTTGTCATGTCAATATGCAGACAACACAGACAAAAGTAGATCCTTCAAAACCAAAATAAGCCCAAGATAGATAATGCTGTGCTCATTGCCCATATGCCTCAGCTTTTCCACCACCTGTAAAAGGTACTATCCCACATTTTAGCATAGAGCTGCTCCGAAGTGATTCCATGAGTGTGGCAGTAGTATGCAAATGATGATTCCCTTTCTCTTCTCTGAATTGGAAATTCAGTTTTGCCAATCTGCTCAGATAAGGAAGCTCTTCAAGCCAACTGCTCCAAGAGAGGGGACTGCTTACTTGAGAGAAGGCAGTCTTGCAAGTCTGGTTCTGGCAGGAAGGATGCTAAACAAGGGTCTCCCTCCTCTCTGGCCCACTCAACACAGCATTCACATAGTTTGCCCCCAGACTGGGATGAGAAGTTTGTTAGCATTAGCAGCAGGCACAGCCCAGGCAGCTCTCTCAGGAAGTCAGCTGCTCTTCCAAAACCTCTCTGCTCCCTGCCACAAGTGTGTTTAATGCTAATGAAGGATCTAGGAACGTGGAGAGCAAAAGCCAACTTGATATTCACCATTTAGGTCTTGATATACTTGCACTGTATCCTTTTTTAGATAGAAAACTGGATTTATTTCTGTACTGTTAAAAAATCTGCAAGGTTTGACTGAATGGAAAATGGGTCATCTATCCTTTGTGAAGTCAGGCCTTTTGCAGGGGTCCCATGGATCTGCTAGTGTAAAGATCCAAATTCAACTCAGTTTGAAGCTTCTTCCTAAACTTTTCTTAAATTTCACTTGGCAAAAATTATTCAGCCTGTAGCTGAGATACAGCACAAACTCCAAAGGCAAGAAACTCAGTTAATGGTCAAACAATTCTGCCTTTGCTTCTCTGTAATTGACTTAGTAAGCTGGGACTTGGTTATAGTGGCTGGGTGTAAGGCCACTCAGGCCGATGTTCAGTTGGTGGCAAATTCTGCCTCTAACTTTCCATTTTCTATCTTGACTTCATGCTTCAGGTGAGATCTTTTTTCCTCAGTTTAGTAAATACATGCAGAGAAAATTAGGAAAGTCTTGATTGTTCCTTCTTTAACACCTCTCTTCCTTGCTTCTGAGAATTATTTGGGTGATTCAGAGGCAGCAGTGATGAGTCGTGAGGGCAATGCATTCAGATCAGTTTTCAGACAACAGTTTCTCATAATTAATATGAGCAGCAAATACTTCAATTGAAGTTTTACCTCCAGTAGTCTGATTTGTCTGGTGAGTCATAGATACCATCTGATTTATGTGTATTTAATTTTTTCAGTCCATCACCAGCAAAAGGACCTCCGCAATGACAGAGTGGACAAAATTATTTATCCTGTTCAAATTAATACAAAGCCAGGCTCACCTAGACATTGTCTTTCTCATTGTCTAGCTCATTTAAACACTGAATCCTACTTCCACTCAACCTCCTCCTCCAAGCATCGCTTGTTCTGCTCATTGTTGAAGCATTCAGAAAGGAAAGTAGAGTGTAAACAAAATATTTCTTAATCAAGGATTAACTGTTGCTGGTTTACATCAGATTATGGTAGATATATGTCACAACAACACAAGCCACCTGTTTGTGAAATATTTAGTTAGTTATACTACAGCTTTGAGACAGTTCAGGCTTTCAGTGTAGTCATACACTGTCTATGAAAAGCAGTGCTTGTAGTCCTGTAACCATTAGAGGTGGATCAGTATTTAAATATCAGGCTACCTGACCAAAAATCCCACCGGCAGTAATTAATAAACTGGCCTGAGTCTTTGTGTTTGTATATTGTATCATGCCACTTTCAGTCTTTCCTGACTTGTGAGCAGACAAGGAGTCTGCGGTACCCTGCAAAATTCAGTGCCCACCTACCTTTGAAATGGACATAAAGGTTGGGGGGCAGCATGTCCAGCCAAATTGAAATGTTAAAAACCAGACATATCAAACAGTTGATTCCATCTGAGATCCCTTTTTCAGGTGATATATACTATTGACATCTTTACAATAATCTTCAGGTCATTAAGTAATAGACCAGTGACTAATTCAGAAAACTTGTTAGCCCAGGCTACTGGCCAACAGAAATAGATAGGTGCTGCAATGTGCAATCCACACTGCAGACGTCCAACACAGATGTCACGCCTTTGACTGAACAGAGAATGAGGATCTCACAACCCGAAGAGTAAGTTATCAGAATTTCTCATTGCTCTTTTTAATTTAAAGAGCACCCTATAAAATCTGCTTCAGTCTATCTCAACCACCAAAGGTGGTGATTGAAATACAGACCCAGTCTGAGCACTCCTAGCTCAGCACTTCTGCACACAAAAGTGGCTTCTTTTTCATGATGAAACACGTGCTGTATGACTTGCTCTATTACAAAATGCCTTACTGAGGAAAGGTAGCTGTCTTTTCCCCCATCAGTGCGGGTGAGAATTTGCAATGTCTGGCATCAGATTTATTTTTTTTAATGGATTCATTTTTATATTTAGGCACAATTTCATAATTTAGTTTTATCAAATAAATAGATCCCTTTAAAAACCAAAATGGAACCAGTGCCTTCTCAGATGCAGGTCAGTTCCAAGCTTGTCTCTGGTGACAGTTGCCTGTGATCTGTGCTCTACAATAATCAATAACTGTGACTGAATCTGAGGCTTTAAAAGCAGCATTTATCACAGCTTCCTTGGACTTCACCTGGCAACAGGGCAAGATGGGCAGGAGGAAGCCTGATTTAATACGTTGCGCATTGGTTGACTGAGAGCTGTGAAGCAAACCAGCATTGCTAATGCGCAAGCAAAGATTACAGTGTGAGATGTGATACAACAGATGGCTGTCCGGGAAGTCACAGTGCTACTCACTGAGTAATATATTGTTGGAATAGAGTCATTTTGTAGCTACCAGCTTCACTTGCTGTGGTTGTAGCAAGGAGAAGGTTCAGGCAACTGAAGACATGGATAAACAAGCACCCAAAGGAAAAGGGGCAACAGCAACATGAGATGAGGGGGGAAAAGGGTTTTAACTGTGGCAAATAAGTTCCTCTTCTGTTTTGTGCTGGCTTTAAAGAACAACAACTTGTTTAGCTGAAGTTCCAGCTTTTCTTCCTGCATTTTCATCAGTGTGGTTTTGTCTCTCGAGAAGGTGTGCTGTGTCCACAGCTCATGTATACCTGCCCCCCTTCCCCGCCACATACTTACAGCAGCTCATCAGTCAGTCAGTCAAAATGTGAGCAGTGCTCCAACCTTCAAGAGTGGTATGTGTCTATACAGCTCACAGCCATGCTGGCTCTGTTATCTGATCCTCTGAATGGAGCTCTGGGTGAGTTGCAGTCTGAACTGGTACTCTGTTTCATTCACTGGATTAACAAAAATACCCTTTGCAGAGGAATAAAAGCTTTAAATTACAACAGTCCATGTTACTCAAAGGAAAGACTATCTGACAGAGGCATGATGTTAAGCCATTACTTGGTTTGCTACTTCTGACATGGATTAGATGGGTTACTGCCTCAGAGGAGTTCTTGGAAAGTGCTTATTTCACATTTAACTTACTGATCTGAAGTCATATCTACTTGTCTGATGAAGCATCAGTAGGAAGAAGAGGGGACAACTGTTAGCCTTTAGTAGCTTTTCTGATACTGGTGGCCAGTGCATACCACTTACCCCTCCAGCCCCTCAAGGTGACCCTTCTGTTGTTGGAAAGGAATATAAATGACATAGTTGATTGATCAGGATGTCCTCAAAAGCTTCACTCAGAAAGATGAGAAATGATGTGTGGATAGATCTGGGGAAGACTGTTCTGATCAGGCAGCCTTAACATTCACATATTTATAAGAGCCTTCTGTTGGGTTTCCTCCATTGTCCTGGACAGTAGCAGGACAAGGTTTTATGCAAATATATAGTTAATCACTCTCAACAAAACATAATGCCAGTGAGGTGCAGCAATGGATGAAATATTACACAAGAATATTACTTCAGGCTTTTTTGTTTGAGTCATGAGTAAGGTATGAGAGATAAATAAAGGAATTCAATTTCCTTAGTCCAAAATCACAGTTAGAAGAAACCTTCTCTCTCACACCATTCTGTAAAAGTGTTTCCACCACTGACTGAAGTGTTTGGACCTCCATATCCTATAGCAGATGTGTGGATTCTGTGTCAAAAGAAGCTAGCAGGGCTGTTTTCCTCTGAAATATATTTGGCCTCTTTGAGGTCATTTTATAAGAGACATTGCATTAGACAATATGCACATAATGTTAATTGTAATCTAATGAAAATCTATTGAAAAAAGGTATTTCTTCCCAATGGACTTTTAAAATTCATTACTGACCACTGCTGAGTGACATATTTAGTACTGTGACTGAGGGAGCTTGTCTGTGCATATTATTTGCCTGCTAGTATATGCATTTCTGTGGTAGGCAATTGTAGCAATTATTTTAGAGAATATTCTGTTGGTTCCCCCTAATAAAAAGGAAAAGATCCCTACAAAATAAGCAGCCTCTTAGCTTGAAACAATATTGTTGTGATACATGTGACAGCTGCCAGGTGTTATGCTGAAGGAGCTAGACTGCATAAAAATAAGAAAACAAAATGCTTGAACTAAAGTTTAAACTATTCGAAAATAACCTGTTGTGCTTCTTTTGTTTCCGCTGCCTGGAAGTGCTGAGTGCCAGAAGTGTAACACTTGACATTTGAGGCAGACAAACATAGCCTACAGATTCTGTGATTGCATTGCAATCATTTTAATCATTCCTTTTCTTGTCAACACTGGGGATTGTTTCTAAACAACCCAGCGAAAATATGGGAATTAACTGTAATTTCTCACTCCTTTTCTGAGGCTACTGAAACCATAGGAGTGGCTTGTATTTTTACTGCTTCTCTCTCCAAGACCCACATTCTACAACATATTCACCCTCTTGCTCTCTGACTGGATCAAGAGGAGGCAGTGAAGGCATTGGGTAGTTTGCATGCCTCTAAGGGTGTAGATCCATTTTTTTCTCTGGCAGCAAAGGTGATTTAAGAGTTTCTTGCCAAATTGCCCTGCTTCTTATTCCTGTCCAGATGCCACCACTCACATGGCATTTGTGCTGAGGCAGCTGTTTGTTGGGCTGTGTTGGAATCAAATCATTCAAATGGTCCAGGTTTAAAAATACCTTCCTTCACCTCAAAAAACAACACAAAGTTGGTGTCATTCTAGTGACATTCCCACTCTTAGTGCAGCCCTGCAAACAGTTGCAGCAATGCAAATAGACAATGAACCATGGAGGCAAAGTCAGAAGAGATGGTTGAGGAGCCAAGGGGCAGGACCTGAATGTTTTGGTTAGCATTGTTGCTCTAGAAAACATTCATATAGTTTGTATCCAATAAATAACCATCATTCTGCATAGTTGTAAAAATAATCCCATAACCTGAGGCATACTGATTCCTAATAAACCCCAAGGATTCTTTTCTCACATTTTTCACTGTAAATCTAGACCTTTCTCATCAATTTGGTCACAACTGAGAACATGACTCTGCAAGATGGTTTGAAGAATTCAGCAATAGGTCAGATGACACAAAGTGTTCAAGTAGTACAAATTCACTAGATAAAACCATATTTGTTCAAAAACTGTGAGATAATTTTTCCTTGCCAGCAAAGGCACAATCTGTGCTCCTGTGGACAGTGTAAAACCAGCAAACATTTTTGTTCTCTGATTAATTACAAAAATTACCATTTAATTATGCTCAATCCAGATAAAATATACTGCTGGGTGATCTATAGCCCTGGAGGACACAACCATTTCAGCCCCCATTTCTCTTATTTCTCACATCTCCCTGCAAGCTGGTGTGATACAGTCTCTGAGAGGGCCATTATAACAATGATTTCTCCAGATCCCACCTTATCAGAAGTCATAAAAAATAATCAAAAAATTTCCAGAACAAAAAAACAAATTGAAGAAGACTAGGAAAACCCTTCAGCTTTTCTCCCCATTTCCTAAATTTAAGAGTAACTGACCTTGTAAAAGTGATAATGCAGTCAAAGTTCTCAATTTCTAACAAGTAGTTTTCTGATATCCTGAAGCATTTGACTGAAATCTTTCTTGTGAAAACTTACTTAAAAGCCAGATCTAATCTAACTCTGTCACCAAGAGTGTCTCTAGAGTCAGCAGAAAGAAAAGGGCACCTCCAGAGCGCAATCCACCCTATAGACACTTCTAAGTACGGAACAAATCACCCTCTGGCTGTGCCCTCCTCTCATCACTCCCATTATAGGGCATGAATACATCTTGCTTGAGTGGATATCTCATTTCTGGATGACTCAAGTTTGGTAATATGGATCCTAGTCTTTGTACCTAAAGGCTATAGAGGTTAATGGAGGTAAAGCAGAAAATAATGTGTAGATTTCATTTTGTTTCAAGTCTCTGGAAGGCTTAGGCTGCCTGTTTTTCCCAGCGTAAATGGGATAACTGCTAGACCCTAATAAATGACAACATTATGGCAAAGCCATCTTACTCACTCCTTTCCCTCCTCCACATCCTTTATAGGAACCATGTAAAGATTTAAGTAGAGTTTTGCTTAAGGAAGCAAATGCTGAAAGATGCTGAATACCTGCAACTTTGATACAACTCATCAGGTTAAACTGAGATCCTTATACATGCAGATTTTAGTGTGCCAGATGCTGAGGAGTGCTGAATGGGTGCTCAGTGGGAGTTGTGGTTGCTCAGCACTTCCAAAAATTTGGCTCATGAACTTCAGCCTGGACTTTGCTTGTGGGAAAAGCAAACTCAACCATCAGTCATGCAGGGTGTGCTTTCGTCCCTGCTTCATGAGCTAGCCTGGTAAAAATTCTTAGTGCTTATTGAGAGCATAATCTGATGTCATTCTGCACCACAAGGGAAAATATAAATCAAAGTGTAAGTATTCATCACTCTCTCAGCATTGGTCTAATGTGATTAATGTAATCTGAGGTAAACACTTTAGTTATCCCCTATTACTGTTAGTGACACAAGTCAAGGGTTGGGACTTGTTATTCTAGGTAATGTGAAAAACAGCCCTACCCATGAGATCTCCAAGACTAAGATAAAGCTCGAGTAGAAGCTTGACAACAGTTACCTAATAGTAATGGATAGACACAATGAAGTGTTGAATCTGAACCATCTGAAAGGCATGTGGCAAGGGCTGTGCCGTGCTCAGCAGAAAGCTTTTCTCTGGCAGCAGGGCAGGGCTGCTGTAATAGGGGAAGCGAGGTGATCTGAGATGAGATTGCAAGGACCTGCAGAGGGACTGGATGCCCTAATCCCATTGACACTTCTCAGTTGACAATTGCTCAATTGACATTGAGCCTTACTTCTGCTTTCTACCTTTCAGAATCACCTCCTCATTCAAAGAAGTTTTCTGTAGAAGTCTGGAGCTTTGTGTCGCACAATCTCAGCACAATGTATAACTCTGAGTTGTGTGGGCTGCAGCTGGAAGGGAGGAACTGACAATAATGTGCACAGGGTTGCTCCTGGCACCTTTTGATGGTCTCTTGCCTTACATGAGGATAGAGTACCTTAGTCACTGTATGACTCAGAGCACAAATACTAAAGTGTCACAGGTGTGAAAATGCAAGTCTAAAAGGTGTCTGGACATGATGGCAAATGGTTGCTCTTGGAAAGACACATTGAAGTATTGCAGACTGGCAACTTGTTGAGTCCAGCGAGGTGCAAGGAGTAAATGCTTCATCCAGCCAAACCCAGTGGGAATATGTTGCAGCTCTGACATTGTTTTGCTGACACAGGAAGATGTCATCATAGCAGAATATGAAGGAGTTAACACCTTATGAAATGCAGATTTGGCAGTGATGCAGACCAACATTGTTTTGTTTGAAATGCAGGACCAGCAGAGTTGGTTAACAAGGTAATGCAGTCATCTAGCCGGTCTAAGTCATTACATTGTGATTTTTGTCTTCTTACACGGTGGGTCCAAATTCTATAAAACAAGCTACTTACTTTACTTTAAGTCCATACATAGTTCTTTGCTTCAGAGTTAACCTTAGTTTAATGTGTACTTCTGAATAGTAGCTGGTTGGAACAGCAAGTGGAAGTGCTAAAGGAATCCCATCTCGCACAGGCAGAGAAACTGGTTTTAAGTAAAAAAAAAATACAAGCAATTCTTTATTAAACCTCTAGCCAGTCCTGTCCCTTTGAAGAGTGAGAAGTGAGGCAGGCTGTCCCATGCCTCCTTACATGCACTAGTGAAGGCTCATTGCACAAAACTGCACAACCAATTTCAAACCAGTTCTTAGCTAGTTCAGGCACTCCAGATGTCCTTCCAAAAAAGACAAAAAGAGGCAAAATTTTCAGCAGAGGTCTAACAGAACACCTACACTCACTGTACCCACAGAGATCGAGAGAGCACAGGATCTCTTACAACGCAGAAAGTCTAGCCATGTATTTAATGCTGATACCTGAATTTTGTAATCAGGTTGAAAGGTTTGCATTCAGCACTTTCCAGTTCTGAGAGGTAGATCTTCTATACTCAGGATTCAATTAACAACCTGCCTTTTCAGCTGAAGATCTATCCCTATGGGCCCAAAACTTTTGCATAAGCTTGGGAGACAACCCTTCTCACTAGCATTGCTGAAAATGGACTTTGGTATTCAAATAGGTGGCTATTTCTCCCAGGTTTTTTATCATGCTTGTGCACTTATTAAAATGCATTATAAAGTTAGCAAGGAAAAGCTATATTCTTCTCCAAGATCCTTGTCCATAAAAATACTTTCTGAGCCATGTATTTTGCAACAAATAGCAGTGAGAACCTTGCTTTGAAAATATGAATCAGTCCATATTTCATACATTCTCTCAGGTAGCATTTCATTGGAACAAGTAGGGTTATTCCAGTCTAAAGCAAGGGAGGATCTGCATCTAAAAAAGGAGCTGTGAACTCTAATTGCATATAAAGAAACAGGGACCTGCGTTTTTCATACCTCCATGCAGTCTTTTTTTGTTAGTGTTGTGACACTTCAATAGGTAGTAACTGGAATGAAGCCCAGTAGCAAATTTATACTTAACATGCCATTAGTTCTTACTAATTCCTGTGATACACTCTAACATTAAGCACTTACAGAAATGCTTAAGAAAGTCATCCATTCCATGCTTCAGTAAGTCATCCAACCCATGCTTCAGTTCCTCACAAGCATCCTTGCTTCATTGTTTGTTCCTGGATATCTCTGTTAGCATAACTGCTTTGATAACTTCCACTTAGGACAATATTATATAGATTGAGACATGTTAAAATTCAGAGGACACTACTCTCATTTTCCCTCTATCAAGAAGTACCTTGACATCAAATACTTCTCCTAAGATCATGATAAAGTTCCCAGATGAAGGTGAAACCCTGCACAGAGAGGGCTAGCAATACAGCAATTTTAATATTAACAGTGTACAATAATTTATGTGCATATCTAGGAATATAAAGAAGGGGAAAAGTCTTGTATATTGCAAGTTAAAAAGTGGGTTTAATAATGAAGACACAAGGTATCCCTTAGCTGCCAAATCACCCATTTTTATATGTCTTATCTTTAATAGGATTTCAGATGCTATCACAAATCAGTCTTTATTCTCTGCCAAAGGGATCTGAAAACACTGGAACTAGTAAAATATTTCTGCATATTATATTGGTCTGTTAAATATTCAGCTAATTTTCAACATAGTAATAATTGCTGTGATTAGCAGTTACAGCATAGGGTGTCTAGATTCCTTTTTTTACTGTAAGCATAGGATACCTATGCAAATAAAACCAGAATTTGCCCTGGGATATGAGCAGAAGCCTTTATTTCTGTAATATTTCCTATTCTTGGGCTGAGTGAAACTGAAGTGAAATAAATATTAAAAGGCTTTAAAGAAAAAAAAAAAAAAAAAAA
>NDXB01006753.1:72812-88386 GCA_002631895.1 Agapornis roseicollis | reverse complement strand
CAGCCGGGCCGGGGGCCGGGGAGAAGGGTGCCCCCCCCACCTCCCACACCCACCCCCCCCCCCCCCCATTGACAAAAATACTTGAATGAGATTGCCTAGCGGGCGCGTACTATGAGAGGTCACTCCGGGAAACTTTCCACTAGCGGCGGGGGACCCGACCCGCCCAGGACCAGGGCTGCTGCCCCGGGCCCTCTATTCCTCCCGGCCGGCGCGGGAAGCTCCGCGGGGCTCGGGGTTTGCGTGGATCCCGTCTCTGCTGCGCTCCCGGGTTTGGGCAGCGCTGCCCCTGCAGAGCGGGCAGGAGCGCGGCCGAGCCCCGCGGGCAGGGCAGGTGCCGGCGCTGGTGCCGGTGCTGGTGCCGGGAAGGACTCGCCGCACCGCGGACACCGCCACGCTGCAGGGGCTGCCAGGGACCCCGCCAGCGGGAGGGGGGTGGAACGCCGCTGGGGACGGTAGGGAGGGCAGAGGGGGTCTCCCCGGGAGCACCTGCCGGGGCAGGGACTGCATCCCGAGCAGCGCTCCGCCCGCTCCTCCTCCCTTGCCACCTCCGACACCGCCGCCTGCTCCTCCCGGCCCTGCCTACGCCGCTAGCTCTGCTCCCTCGCTCTGACCCTCGCTTCTCTCCATTGCGTTCCCACTTCTTGCATGGAGGCAGCAGCTGCTCTTTTTCCCCATCCTCGACTCCACGAGCTGCTCTTCCTCACCTTTTCAACCCCACACCCGTGTGTTTTCCTATTTGTCCCCCTCAGCTAAGGCCCCACCCTCCATGGTATCCTAATCTCAGGTTCAGCTCCCTTTGAAGTGTTCTCCCATTTCTACTATGTCTGCAGGCTCCAGACCATGGTCCAGCAGTATCTCCAGCTGGGCTGTTTATCCACTGATCTTCTCTTCCAGGAGGTAGCGCTGTCTATAGAAATGACTTCTGCCCAACACCCATTCAATGAGTAATGTGTGTTCTTCCATATTTCGCATCCCACTGCATCAGTCCTGCTTCTCCACTGCCTCGGTTGCAACATCAATCATGTTGTTCCCTTTAAATACGAAAATTTACCATAAACCCGACTGGTTTATCCTGCACGGACTGTAAATGCTTGGGATCATGCACTTGTTTGTCTCCTATCACAGTGGGGAGCTGCAAAAGACCATAAAAAGTGGTCATATGCTATTGATGCTAAATTGGCGATGAATATGAAATCAATTTCCTTAATAAAATAACATATATTAAGTTGAAACAACTTAATAGATGAGGCTGGCCACAGCCCAATTCCTGAGCACCTCCTTAGGGATGCTATACACTTTAATTTTTGTTGTACCTACCTCCAGCCTTGGATGGTGTTGGTGAAGTGCCAAAGAATCAGATCTTGTGCATCATAAAGAAACAGATGGTAAAACAAGTAGTAATACCAGAGATTTATCTCTGCATTACCTCTACTAGCTCAGGCGTTCAGGAGCTGAAATACATATTACAGCGAAAACAGAACAGAATATATTGTGTAGATAGTTGCACCAGAAGCTATTTGTATGCTTTTAAAGCATGTCAGCAGGGCTTTCAGTGAGAACAAGAGGTTCAAAGAAACAGGAGCTAAGTTCAAACAGTTGATGGAAAATGTAACCCCTCCAGATGTGCTCTGGGGTGGGTTTTATCTCAGTGTCTCCATTTTTAGGTTTAATATACCTTTCAAAGATACGAAACCTCTTAAAATAGTGTGATCATAAACATAAAGAAGGAAGCATTTTGATCCAAATACATTTTTTTTTAGTGTCGTGGGTGAGATCTGAATAAGGCATAGAGCTGCATCTCTCCAAAAGATTGATGCCAGTGAGAACTGGCTCAGATTATTTGATGTCTTTAATCATTTACAATATTAGTTAGGTCCTTTAGGCAGACAGTTTTGTCCCTTGAAGAAACCTGAGGAAAGCAAATACAGCATAGGAGTGAGCTGGGAGAACTCCTGCAGGTTTCACAGGAGCTGTACAACCTGCCAGGTTCTTCTCCCCTTTTTCCTGACCCCTGGCTCTGAGCAAGGTCTGAAGCATCTCACACATGCTGGTTTCTAATCTGTCATGGTCATATTACCACACTTTGCCCATAGATCCTGAGTGATGTGTGGTAGGGCTTGCAACAATTTAAATGCAGGGAAGACAGACATTTGGATGCCTTGATAACGAGGAATATAAAATATCAGAGATACTCAACCTGAAAAGTACTTCCCTTAGCATTTCAATGCAGAATTGACTGACAAGGAACATGGAAGTCCTTTCTCCAGAGTCATCACAGGCTTCTGACTGAAATCTTGGCTGTCACTCCTGAGGGAGATTTCAACAGAAGAAACCCTGGGGTCTCACCAGGGGGTTGAGAGACAGGGCAGGTGCCAGGTATATCCGGATTAGAGTTTGATGTTTAGTGATAGCATATGAGACTAGCACCCCTTCATTAAGGCAGGTATTCCTATTCGACTCACTCTGCAAACATCAGCGGCAAACAGAATTTTCCCAGGGAATCACAAAATAACATTGTCTAGAAAAAAAAGTGCCTGCGAGGCCCATCTCCCCTCTGCTGGCTCAGGTTGGGTGCTCCTGCCCTTTAACCTTAGCGATCTCAAACTCAGGCACCTAGTGAAAGGCAATTATAGCTACTCTGAGATAGCTAATGGAAAGCAAAGGAATGCCCAGGGCATGATACATCCCATCACAAAATAGTACCTCCAGGCTTCTGGAGAAGTTCACCTCATTCCCTTGTCTATAAAGGGAGTGCAGACAACTACCTACTAGCTGCTCACTGAATTTTTAGATAGCTAATGTGAGGCGAGAAGAATCCCCTCCTCACTCACTGACCTTAGCAGAGAGATCACAGGGCTCTAAATATAGCAATACAGAAGTGATGATGTTAAAGTGGGGGCATGGCTCTTACCCCAGGTATTTTGAAGACGTCCAACTACAGACATGGAAGAACACACGATAGATATTGATCAGCTTTCCACCACAGTGCAATATTTCATTGCCTCACCAGCCTTTGTCAGAAGGTGGTAAGGATTTCTGGCATTGTGTTCAGCAAATATTTCCACATCATCTCAGATGACCACTTCATGTGATCGCCGTCATTACTGGATCCCTGTGACCAGCTCTCTAGCATGCTATCTTACAGTCTGACTATTTCAGGTAAACTCATTGCACCTCGCCCACTCTGAGGTGCCAGCAATCATACACTGGCACATGTATACATTGCATTTCCATTTCACTTTTTGGTACTCCTGACACCAAGATTATGGTCATAAAATCATAGAATCATGGAATGGTTTGGGTCGGAAGGGACCTTCAAAGCTCATGTAGTCCAGCTCCTCTGCAATGAGCAGGGACATCTTCAACTAGATCAGGTTGCCCAGAACCACATCCAGCCTGGCCTTGAATGCCTCCAGGGATGGTGCATCCACCACCTCTGATGGTCATAAATGTTATGGATTAAAGGGCAATATAGAGAAAAAGGGAAAAAAAGAAAATCAGGATATCTTGCTATGCCTTAAGGTGACGATAAGTCATTTTAAGAACAAAATACATTTGCCTATTATCCCTCAGCAGACTGAATCTGCTAGAATAATCATAGAGAGCCTTAATTAAAGTGAGTTATAAAAAAATCAATAAAAATAAATCAGTTACATTAAAAAGAGCATGTTCTAGGTTGGGACAATGAACAAAACTGACAGGGAGATCAGATATCTGCCCTTTCTTATGACCCCAGAAATCTTCAAAACTTTCCCATTCAGCTTTAATTTCTCTTTCAATTTCTCAGTTACCTCCCTCCAGGAAGGAAGGGACATGCTCCTGTCACAGGAATTTTCTGTGGCACATCTCACCATCACAGCAGAGCTCCACCTATAACTTAGAACAGGTTTTCCTACAGTCCGGTGAGAGGGAGGGGGAAGCACCTTCATTTCCCAGACTTTCCAGTGGGGAAATACAACATGAGATGGTGAAGAGATTTACCTGGTATTCCTCTGGGATTTGTGTACAAGGCAGAAGTGAATCTTGCATTTTCCAAGTTCAAGTTCATAAGCTCAGCTAGAGGACTATTTTAATTCATGACTTAATGTTCACACTCTTGGTCTCAGATGGCTGCCCACAAGACACGCTGTTACAGGCTGGGGGTACCAGCAGAAGGAAAAATTCCTCAGGGGTATCCTCTCTGTTCCACCATGTCTGGGCGGAACACAGCCATCTGCAGTGGCTCATGCATGGGTGGATTTGCAGGGATGGTATTCCTCCCAAAGCCTGACCCCCAGCTGAGCAGAGGCCAGCACATGCTGCTCAGAAATCTCAAGCATGGATCTTCTGCCCCAGCAAAAGCCTTACCCATGCCCAAAGTTGTGCACATGTGGATGGTTATTCCCACCAGCATATGTAACACAGGGAGGAGCTGCACCCATACCCTCTTGAACATCACCAAAAAGCATTTCTGGAGGCCTCACAGCCTCAATCTCTTCCTTCTGAGCAGCAAAAGGAAGGCTGGAAGAAGCGTGCAGGCAGCAAGAGCCATGCCTCTCTCCTCCTGACAGCCCTCATCCAGGGAGGCAACAGCTGACCTTTATATTTACCTCACAAGACTTGTCAGTTGCTATTCTTGCTCTCAAATACGGGCTTGAGAAGGCTGTGCGGGTGTGTGTGAGAGTCCTCTATGCTGTTAATGATAACACTGGAGGAACTAACCTTACAGTTATTGGTAACAACAAGGAAATCCACCAAACAAGCACTGCCTGAGAGCTCCAAGCAATCAGTACTCCTGGCTGTCTTGGTGTCTGGGTACATTTGGAACCTCTAAAGTTGTAGCCATGTTACAGCCATGGGACTGTGCTGCTGGAGTGCTGGATCTGAGCATCACCATGAAAACCAAGAGAAACACACAGCTGGGCTGGTGTGGCATTTTCCAGCATCCAGGCAGAAGCAATTTTAACAAATTCCTGGGGCTGTGTTTTTCCAGTACCAACCTACAGCTGCCCTGGAGTAGAAGATAAGTGAATAAATGCTGGAGTTTGAATTTGCAGAAAGTGAAACCTTCACACAGTTGCAAGACATCCACAGCATGTGGTTTGTTGTGAGCCAGGATTTCCTTCGTAAGACACGTGGTGCATTCACATGTAAGAGCAACATGAGAATGAGACTGAGAAAACTGAGTAGAGAGGGGAAATGATCAGTGCAGTTTAAGGGAGGTTTGTGATACCAAGGGTAACTCCTGCTCCTGGAATCCCGTTACAACCTCAACTGTTGCTAAAAAAGTTTAGCCTTCAAGCTTAAAGACATCAGCCTGCTACATCATCAGAGAACCCCCAAATAAACACCATAAGAGCTGAGCATGTAATCTTCTTTAAACATCTCATGCTTCTGAAAACAATCTCCATATCTGGGGGAGAAGCAGATGGGGGCAGCACAATTTTGGAATACTTGAGGTTAAAGATGTTGCAACTGCTTTCTCTCTCCTTTCAAGTGAAGAAGGAAGAAGTACAAACACACTATCTGTCTTGAATGGCTGGGCAACAGGCTATATATAGAATCTGCTCTGTCCTACTTAAGTTATGACTAATGCTAAACAATTAGAAATTCAGATGTCTGCATATTTGAAGGAGCAAACATCTCTAATGCACCATTTGTTGTTCATTAAAAAATGGAAGAATCAAAGTCTCCCTAAGTTCCAACTAGGCTGCACTTAACAGGTGCATGTTGCTGGAAGTGGAGCCCCATGAGACTAATTGCAAGGGATAATGAACAAGATGAGGCGTTTCTTGGAAAAAAGGATTGTTATCTTTATGACCAAACTGATGCCAAAGCCTGCAAATTCTTTAGGGAGGAGGCTTTCTTTTTTGTTTCATGCCTGCCTGGTGTCTAGCACAGCAGAACCCTAGTCTGTGACTAGGAATCCTAAGTGCTACTGCAATTCAAGCGGTACATTATAGTAAATAGTAGTATTAAATTAGCTGAGAACATGAAGGTGGTTTCTGTTACTGCAAAGCATTTACTTAATGAATTTACTCACTGGATGGTTTCCTTCATCTCTCTTTTCTCATTACATCACATAGCACTGTAACGACAACAGCTACAAAGGTGCTGTCACATACACATCGTCATATATCATTCTTTTAGAAAAAGAGGAAGAATTTAGTCTGGAAGAAAATATTGACTTTATTCTTCACTCCTGATGCTGGGAGAACAAAAGTGAATAGCAGTGAAGGTATTGTAGCTGCTTCTCTATGACTACAAGCATACAGTAAAGTTAGAAGCAGGTATGTCTTTGGCTTGAGGATCTAATTGAAAAACCCTCTATTCTAGGTTAGTAGACATGAAAATCAACTAAGACAGAGTATGGATATTCCTATTTTTATTTCTCCTTCACGAGGAAACAGCAGTGCCAGTGTCCTGACAGCAGGCCACTTGATAAGAAGAAGATCTCAAAATGCTTTGCAAATATTACCATAACTGAAGTTAATGAATAGCCATATATAACTAATTTTGTTTAGCACTGAAATGCATTCTGTACTAAGATAGCCCAACACCACTCAGAATCAAGGCCCACAGACTGTGCTAAAACTAGCACCAGTACTTGTGTATGAATACTGCATCCAAGCAAAGCTGAAGGACGGGGGTGTTACAGGCAAGCCTACCTCATCTAATGAGTACAAAGACACTTGGACTACCCAAGCCTTCATCATACTTTTCCAGCAATTCAGTGCCCCAACTCATGTAAGAGTCTTACTGAGAGATGGCGGCTCCTCAGTTTTCCTTGCAAGAGCACACAGATTTCCTCAGTGTTCTCTTACTGTGCTTTGTTGCACATGCCCTTGGATTGACAGTTAAACTGAAACCTGGCTAAGGCCATCTGGGCCAAGAGCTCTTCAGCTGTTCGTCTCTGATCTAACCCATCTCATCTGGGTGAAGTCTTTACTAAATGACAGACAAAGGATGAGATTTTAGGAGTCAATAACTAAAGCAGAGACCCATAGAGTGGCCTCAAAGACATTAGGAGGTACAAGTTCACAGCTCCTCCTAGGATGTTTCAGATGGGAGAAGACAGCTGCTACCAGAGGGGCCAAAGCTTTTTTTAAACTTAAAAAATAACATCAGAACTGCAACCAGTAAATAAAGCCTAATTTTAGGCAATAGTTGAGTTGATAGTGTCTCTTTTGAGGCAGCCACATATATGGGCATACAATGGTTGGGAGTGTCCCTATAAGGCTTTTTCAGTTCCCTTAGTGAAGGCTGCGTGAAACATAATTTTAGAGCAACCAAATTTAAGGTGTTAACAGTGAGTGCCACTGACCTTTGGGTGATGCTGTAAGACAGCAGCGTGAATAATAATAAAATCCCTAAGGTTCTCTCTCTTCAGTTTCCTACGAGTATGTTGTGCTCAGGGAAGATTTTAAAGATCCTTGGCTAAACCAGGTAGCTCATCGGAACCTCCAAGGGATGCCACACCACAAAGTCTGCTGAGGAATGTCACCAGGAATGTCGAGAAGCACATCTAGTAAAAGGGTTGATAAAAAAGCACTTAGAGCTTAGTCAAAATTGCTCTTAGGCTTGAAGAAGGAAGAGGGTCTCTGGGTGTAATGTGGGTAGTACATCTCAGTCCTCGCTTGTTCTATCTGTATTAATGATCCTAAGGGGGAAAAGGTACTAGCTTCAACTCAGAGGGGATGAAAATGTGCATCCTGAAATCTAAGCTTTTGACATTGACTGTAATTAAACTTGTCTTGGCCCCAAACTGAAAAGCACACACTTTTCCTCCTATTTGTCTTGGCAGAACTTTTGGCAGAGCTGTGTGATGGAGGCTGGCTGACTGTTTCAGAACAGGAACAGAAAGAAGATGCCAATAGCAGGAAACTGGTGAACTGGAAAGAAGGGCAGCAGTAAATGAACTGGCTTCTACATGTCAATAGGTGATTGAAATGCACAGTCATGTCTTTATCATGTCAGCAAGAAGAAAGACAGTAGGTACACATGTGTGACTCAAGACACCCTCCAATTTTACTACTACAGTTCCTGTGCCTAAGAGGTGAAATTTCTGCCTGCATCCTTTTGCTATTTCTATTAACACATAAACCTCACATTGAAGAAATGAGCAAGAAGGAATATTGTGCATTTCACAGTCAACCAACATTACAGCATAGCTCTGTCTAGACCCAGGAAACACTCAAGTATGTCCTTCAGGGTGCAAGGAAAAGAGGTATTAATCCACTCTGAGAATGAGGGAATTGTGGCACGTTTTTCTTGTTATAGTTAGGAACTGTCTCTTGTCATAGGCACAGGACTATCCTCCCTCCCTCAGCTGCTGAGCAACATTTGAGGACACACTCCTAATAAACAACATGCCCTAGATACACAGCTAAGGGGTAAATATCCCAGTTTTGGCCCCTCACTTCATTTCAAAAAATGAGGTACATGTTAATCCCTTACAAATCTGTTAGAGTCAGCAACAAGCAGAGCAAAAACCTGCTGATGGAAAACAAGGCATTACTTGACTCTTCCTTTGTGGAGAATGAAAACAAAGTCCCAGTTTGGGACCAAGGCCAGATATGAAATCTTGCACCATCCTGAAGTGCAACCTTGTCTCTCTGCATGATTCTGCTTGCGATACTACATGGAGCTTGAGGCAGAACCGCCTCATGCTCCAAAGAACGAGTGCCATAGCTTAAGTATCTTCACATGCTATCTGTCATTATGACTGGAGTCACAAGGAATAAGTTTTCCATCTGTGTGTGTTTCCACCACAGCATCACAGAGTCCCTATTCAGCTTGACTTGTGTCTTCTAAGAATTGGACACGGGTGATGCCAACTGCAGAGGAGTCACAGACAATAGTCTGGTGAATCTCTTCATATCCATTGACACCTACTGATAACCTGTCTCTGTTCATTCATTACCAAACCCAACTTATCTTTCAGCCTTCAGTTATGGCTAGGATGTAGCTTGAGACAGGCTAAGATGTTTTCAAGAACCTAAAGTGAAGTAAACTTTCCAGTGACTTCACTCTGAAGTCAACTGAGTTGTTGTGAACTCGCAGCATGTATAACTCCTGCTGGCTTTGAAGAAATAAAGTAATATTTTGATAGCACAATTTCAGATGGGGCACATACAGATTTTATACGTTAAATAATCTGGCCTTTTCCAGTTTGCAAAGCAGAACATCAGTATCACGTTGCTGCCCAGGATGCCAATCTCAGACTGTATCTCCCAACTGCACTCATCCTGACTTCATTTTCACTTGGGAACTAACAGATGCCCCACTTACTAGCCATAAACTATCTGTGTCTTCAACTGTACTAGCCTTCTGAGTGCAGAAGAAGTAGCAGCTATAACAGTGCTTATCATACTTCACAAATAGAGCACAGGTCTGACATTTGTTTGCCTGAGCCTTCAGTGAAATGGCATTCTCTGCCCCTTGCTCAATGTGCTACAACCTGGTCACACAGCTCTGTACACAGGGGCTCTGATGGGAAGAGGACTGGGGCTTAGGGACTTTATGATCCAGTGACAGGCTTTGTGTTTAATAGAATAGAAATTTAATAGAATAATATAGAATTTTCCTTCACAAATCTGCCTGAACAAAGATTGATCGAGAAGTGCTCTGTCTGTGAATATCTGCATTTAAAATAACCAAGCCACATAACAAATGTTAACATGTAATGTGACTGCAATAAGAAAAAAGAGAACTCCAATTATACAACCCAGCCATAAAACTGGTGATATCCTTCTTTTCCTAGGAAAGATAATTTTGCATGTGACATTGCTGCTCTTACACTGGAAAACCAAGGAATTAGTTTCATAATTGATTATGGAAGTCCTGATTCTTCCAGAACATAGTCAATGCAGGTGATCATGCAGAGCTCAGATTTCCAGTGGAAACAGAAGACATTCCAACAGTGCTTTGTAAGGCTTGTAGGTTGCTTTGCGTCTCTAGCTCCGGAAATAACACCTCTCTGAGAACAAGAGCAGAATGGAATAATCTTTATCCAAAAGTGCTCATCTTCCTGATTCATCATTATTCATTTATTTAGCTTGAACCATTCCATACCTACAGGTGGGAACCAAGAGGTGGTGCTAGAACTCAGCTATCTTGTACCCAGCAAATGTCTATTCCACTTGGTTTTCAGGTGGAAAGGTGTAAAAAATGGCTGTGCTCACAATGCTTTATAGTATTTCCAAACCGTCCTGTTTAGTCTCTCTCAGTTGTCTGTTCTGCTAGAAGGAGTATAACCTCTTTTATAGTTTCAGGAGATATCTGTTCTGGAAAGAAATCATCCACAATTCTTCCTGCTTGCTTCCTAGAGTTCTTGAAACTGTTCACTCCTCAGCTACATCCAGAAGCACTCATTATCAGTATAATGAGAACAACTACCTCAGATGCAAATATTCATGAGTTAATCTCATCTCATTGTCCCTAAATTGAGCACTGGAGCCGCGCACTACTATGCGTGAGTCAAATCATGTTTAAAACTAACACCGGGCCTTTCATCAGTGACAAATCCCTACTTTGGGGATAAATTATTAGAAGCTTTCAGTGACAGTGAATGGCACTACGTTCTGGGTTAAGGGCCTCAAGTGAAAAAACACCAGAGATACTTAACAGCACCATTGGCAGAAGCATCTGCCATTGTTGAAATTTGAAGCTTTTCTTGCACCATTGGTGAATGGCTGAACTTGGAAATCAGTCCCCTGGAGATTGTTTGCTTTATGGAGCCATCCTCAAAGGGAAATTTTGGTGCTGCCAGTGCATCTTCCAGCAAGAACAGCAGGCACGTCTCTGCCGAGAGAACCACACATCAAGGTTTCAGTGGAAGTTTTACAACACACACCTTGCCAAATCAAACTAAGCAGAGACCACCAGAGCTGTGAATAAATTTACGTTACCAGCTAACAGTACTTATCACTTGTTATCTGCACCACTCTTTAGCAACTGATTATAAAAGTCCCCAGAAAGAACCTTCCTCTTATAGATTACAGTGTGTTTCCTGTATTTGTGTCTATTAAAAGCTGGGCAATTAAGCTTCCTTCATCAACTGTATTTATTCTACAAAAACAGCCCGGTAAAGACTGTTACTTCAGAATCAACAAGAGGTAGCTAATAAATTGTAATATCATGATCAATGGTTATGGAATTTCTTGAAGATCTCCTGAAGAGTTAGATGGCAGAGCACTTGAAGTGGAATATTTGTAAGCTGCTCATGAATAAACCTGGATTTACATCATCATAAAAAGAGCATACTGAGATAACAAATTCAAATGCTAGGGTATTATGTAATTTGTCATTATTATATTCTTATATAATTGGTATAACACTGCATTGTTATGCACCAGACCCGTTTTCTTTGGAACAAATTGATGTAACAGCCACCTTCCATTTTGGGATAAACGTAAGCATCTATTATAGTACCCTAGGGAATCAGACAATAAACGATACTATTCTTTGTCCCAAAATGTGCGCGCATCACCAATACAACCATACATCAGCACAAATAGCAGGGAAAGTTTATGGACATTGTTTTTGGGAGGCTCTCCATCTGAAAGAGGCTGAGAAGGCTAAAGCTGCTGAGAAATAAAAGCAGAAAAGCTCATGACATGATTAGAGCAAGTTCTGGGCACACAGCTCCGAGTACTCAGTACAGCAAATCTGACCTGGCGCCTGCCAGTATTGGATCAAAAGTGCTGTAGCCACCTGGTGCAAAGTGCTGCTGGATCAGAATTCTTCAAAAGCAAGTTAATTTTGTACCAGCGGGGTTTGTGTTGCTCTGGGTATCATCTGTTCCCCCTAAAGCTGGCACAGAAGACTGGAGGCAGTATAAATACCACAGCACGTGATGAGAGTAATTTGACAGAAATGGGAGCATATATTCATGCTCCAGCTGGATCGGTGGGTGATCTGGTGGTGAGCAGTTCTACCAGCAATGAATGTGGCATCACCACCAAAATGAGAGGGGACTTTCAGGCTAAGAACTGACTGAAAAACAAGTCCAAACAATTATCCTTTGTTGCTTGATTTTTTCACCAAGGTTTTGACAAACACCATTTTGTCAGCTTTTATCTTTCAGTGGCTATGGACTCATGTCCAAATGGGGAACAATAGTGCATTTAGACTACTACAGAATATTTTGCTTAAAATAGCCCATTTGGCAACACATACCCAAGTTTCATAATAAAGCAGCAATAGCGTAGTTATTTAGCATTTTTAATGAACTGAGAAGACCAATGCATTTCAAATGAGACACAAACCAGCAGATAAAGTGTTTTGAGCTCTCATGGTCCCTCTCTGCCAAAGAACACAAATAAAACTATATCACAAGATTGGAGATTATTTCTTTCCTTTTCTTCCCCCCTAAATCAATTCTGTTACCAAGCTATGTCCTAAACGCCTGATCCAGATATTACTTACTTCAGAAGAATGTGCTTCACCATTTAGGGTTTGCCCATGGCTCAGTTGGTAGATGTGTTTATCCTTTAGGAAATACATTGAGCCAGCATTTCCAGGTGGGTTCTCTCATCAGCAATTGATGAACACTTGTTAATGCAGTATCACAGGAATTACCACCACCAGAAAGAGCATTTAGAGTGACCTACAGGCAGCTTTGTAGTTCTCAGTCTTTCCATAATTGTGTGCTCACTATTGTCTTTTTTGAGCAGTTTTATTTCCCACCTTTTTGTGGACAGGCACTTCAATCCTTGCATAAGGAATAAGAACCTAAGTTAGCCTAAAACTTGGAAGACTAATGCTCACTTCTTTTCTCTGGTACTGTCATCCTAGGTGACTTTGAGCAAGCCATGTACCATTTCAGTGCCTGAATTCCTTACCCCTGAAATATTTTTTTCTGAAGATGCTTATAGTAGAGAATATAGGGTACATAGTCATTACTGTCCTATGACCCTACATGAAATACTCATGGTCCAGTAGCTCCTTAAGTCGTTTCAACCATGCCGGTCCCCCTCCTCCCTTCCTATCAGTTTTATTTCAGAGCTCACAGATGGATGCCTCAGTAGAATGCTTCTAATCAGGCACAATATTTTGCATGTAGTTAATCATTCATATGGGACTCTACATTTCAAACAGTTCAGATTTTCCTAATTAATGTTTTGCATCATGATCGTATTTACAGTAATTGGGACTGATATTTGAAGTACAGTAAAAGCTGTCATCTCATTCCCTCCTAAAGAACCCAATTACCTTCATTTGTTAGCAAATTCATACTAACATTTGGGTTTATTGCACTTGACAACATAAAGCCAGCTCTTTCCATGATACAGTTCAGCAGAGTACCATCAGCCCAGGCCTAAAAGTCACTGCAGAACTAGTCTTGAAGGGTAGAGTTGGGAGTCCTTTTCTGATATATCCTGACAGTGAAATCAATCAAAAAGTGTATACAGGACAAGAATTTCCCCTGTGCCCATGCTAGACTTCAGTTCATCACTACCGAGGAAGATGACAGTTTTTGTAATCAGCCATTTCTCTGACGTTCATGTGCTACAGGAGACAGCTTGTGCCCAGGCTCACTCAGTCCGACTTCCACCTAATTCCTCGTGCCTAGTGTTTTTAATTAGCACCTCTGAAAGCCTGCAGCCAGCCAAAAGGAAATATTAGGCGCAGAAACTGGGGCAAAAGTCAGACCACATGAAACAAGGCATTAGTCTTTTTTGGGTTTTCACATCTCTGGATTACAGTCCTAAAAGACGGCTGCAGAGTGGTCTATGTTACTCATGTCATTGAAAGCCATAGCTGCCATTGCATCCAAATGTTAATTTCATGCTCAGGTGTTAAAATACACCTGTGTATGTGGTTATGTCATATATGCATGTACATATACAAATACAGCCATATGCATCTAAATGAGATGTTTGCATGTATGCTGTGTGGGGACTTCAGAGCCGTTCCACAGGTGGGAAGGAGGATGGAAGAGTGCCATACTTGTTTCTCATTCTGGGAAGTCCTATTTCAGCTACTGATTATTACCTAATAACCTAATCAGCAGTAACAGCAATATTTGGCACTTAAAAGCACTTTATATTCAAAAAGCTACACAAGCAGATTAGGTTGAAAATTAATCCTTAACTAATTAACAAAGGAAGCAAGTGAAAACAATACTTTAGGATCAGAAAACAGAGCTAGACAAGCAAGGTCAGCTTGTTAGAGTGCAGTCATTCGTGCAGTTGTGTCTTTCTGCAGGAAAACAGGTGTTTTTCAACGGGGAAGTAAGGTAAACTATGATTTTAACAGATGTTAGGGGGTCAAGGTCAGCCCTGGTGGGGTGCTTTGAGCTGCCTAATTAATAAAGATTTAAACATTAAGAAGAAAAATGTTTAGATCATGCTCACCCCAGCTACAGCAGAGGTTTAAAATGGGCTTCTTACAGTGCGTCAGTGAACACCAAAGATGCCTCCCTGCCTAGGGTAAGCAAGGTGTGAATGACAAACAGAAATCAGGAGGTCCTACCCTTCCTACCTACCTATGGAGAAAAACAAATTTGCCTCTGCGTTAAATTTCACGCTAAGTTTTCCAACTGAAATTAGTTCCATGATTCAACAGTTCAATAAGCAGAAACCTCACTCTCTTCTTGGTAATTTTCCCGAGAGTTTCCTCCAACTATTTTAGCGCTTAATTTTTCTCTTTTTTTCTTTTTTCTTTTTTTTCTACAAGCAACTTCTTCCCCCAAGCACCTATCTACAATTGAATCCTCTAAATTCATGTCAAGATCAGCTTATGTATTCATTGCTGAATGAATTTCAAATATGTGCTCCTTGTGTTCCTTTCCCAACAGGATAGAGAAGCCTCTTGAGTTGCTTTAAATGTCTCATTACAAATGCTTCATTAGAAACTACGTCACAGATTGTGTCAATCTGGTCCACACTTTCATGCCAAAAAGTAAAGACTTTCAAGCTGTGCGTTTCTTACCATTAAGTTTCCAATCTGTTTTTAGAATCTCAATCAGTTCTTTAAGCAATGCAAATGTTACTTCTCCCTTTAGTGCTGAAACTAGCCATTGGGAAATGCACATGCATAATGCTTTCCTGTTCCTGCATGTATTGAAACAATAATCAATGCTGGAAGGGCAGGCTACTTTCTATATGTTTTTTGAAGGACACACAGACCTTCTACACTCATAAGGACAGACCACCTCCTTCACACAGTGTGAACAGAAATAATTCAGCTGGAATCAATACTACATGTGACAAGAGTTTAATCAAAAGCAGTGTGAGAAGCTTAAGTCTATTGGGGCTGAAGCTGATCTTATGATAATGTAACATGAGTCAACTTTCTTTGAGCTTGTTTTTCCCCTCAGCCAGACCTGCCTTACACCACCATAAACATACCTACTTCAAGGGATTACTTTTAACTACTACTTTCCACTTAGTGCAACTTGTCTCCATTATCGCTTCCTACATACTCAGGAGCCTTACCTACTCTACAGATACTGCGAATCTCAGTTTTGTCAGTAATTCTTACTGTACTAATATTTGAATGTTAGAGGCCTTCTGCTTCCTTGGTTTTTGAATCATGTAGTGGAATACAGATTTTTTTTTTATATATATATATATTCCTTTTTTTTTTT